>JBBMOE010000044.1:3993008-4033049 GCA_037975065.1 Chaetodon trifasciatus
CAGTGAGATGCAGTCAAGTGGAGGTTATGCAGGCCAGTATCACAAATTTCATTGATTTTAATTGATTTTGTGCTTTTAAGTAAGTAATAGTGTGCTGACGTGGTTGATGGGTGAGAGCAGGTGACCAAAGTGTGTGTCCCATAACAGACCAGCAATTAGGGACAACCTTTTCATTCACTTTATGAGAATCTTTCCAAATATTAACCAGGTGTTTTAGTTGCTTAACCTTGACTAAACCATAGTTAATGTACAATAAGCAGAGTCTTTCCTTAACCTTAAATATACCATAATGACCATGCACAAATATTGTAGAAAGTGAGAATTTTAAAAACTTTGACCCTACAACCATCCAACATCAGTATTCTTATAAAATCTTGGCTGGATGAAGAGTTATATAAATTTGTTCAATTCAAAGATTTCAGAACCATTTAGTTTTCTCCTTCACTTGGCTGGGAAACAGTTCAAGTGTTGAGGTCCCAAATACCTCCCCTGTAATCCAGACATAGAGAAAAAAAGGTGGTGAGATGTGATCTCTCTCAAAAAATGAAGAGTCTGTCATAGTGATGTACATGCATAAGGGGAGCAACCAGCTTACCAATTCAGATTTTTCTAAGGATACCAATGTGCTGTGAATAGCATTTCTCAACCATGTATAGCTAATATGGAAATCTGCTGCTGGATTTACAAATCATCAAAAGCAAAGCAATTGTGAGATTGTGCTGCTGGAAATGCTATGTCTGCTTTTTCTGATTGAGTTTTGTAATTATTTGTTTGATAAAAAAAAAAAAAAAATGGTCAAACTTTAGAAAAACTGGAAGGTTTTGTGAAACACTTTAAAGGCCTGTAAGTATAGAAAAAGGCAGCCAGAGAGAGAGAGAGAGAGAGAGAGAGAGAGAGAGAGAGAGAGAGATCCTCAAAGACATGATCCTGTGTGGCCAATTTCACCTTCCAAAAACCATTCATGATGCTTTTCCAGGTTCAGATAGTGCCATTGACTTGTTGACATCGGGAGCAGACAAGATGACACTCAGACTGGGGTGAAGGAGTTTTGTGTGCTGGAGTGCACCTTGGGCTAAGCCTAAAGCTATGAGTAAATTGGCTCATCCTCCAACAGGTAGCACTGTTGCTGCCTCCTAAAGAACAGAATGTTTCTGTGTGTGTGTGTGTGTGTGTGTGTGTGTGTGTTATAAAAGTTTATCATTGAATTAAATTGCATCCCTCCTATCACACAAAAGTGTATCTTTTTGGAGTTCACTTGGAAAAAGCATTTGTCCAGTTATTTGGTCCACACGAGTCTTCAGTTGACAGCTTTCACGCTGTACCACATGGGTAAACACAGCAGAATTGAACTGGCACATTTTTCACAGGTCAGCTGCGACATATAGCAGACACCATTGTGACATTGTGTCGTTACAACTTGTTGCTTAAAAACTGGCCTTGTTGATGAGGAACATCAACAAGCCAGAACAGCTTTTGTCTCATCGGCCCAACTTGCTGATGAGACAAAAGAATAGCAACCTAACAGTTTCACTTCACTTTGTCCACTTGGCCTGTTCAGTGTGCTTTGTTGCATATGCAAATGATTTCCACTTCATACTAAACTGTCAACTAAGCATTGTGAGATGACATGAATAAGTACTGCATGCACAGAGGTGAGCCTGTTGTTAAAGACTGATCAAAGAGACGATTTCCCACCAAAAATAAATAAATAGATAAGAAAATACAAAGCCAGTGAGTGCAAATGAAAGCTTTGACTGAGAGTGACCTTCAGTGGGTGTCTAAGATCTCAGCAGGGAAGCCCCTTTGATGCCTGCTGAGGATGGGAAAATGATGAAAACAATATTAGCCTGGGACCCGATCTTAAAGGAATGGCAGCTCAAATGTAAGGAATGATTTGCTGATGCAATTTAACTTAAAGAAAAGGTTTACAGAGGAGTGTGGCAAGGTGTGGAACTAAAATGTTGTTGAAAACAATAAATAAAATGTAAAAGAAAGAAAGAAAGAAAGAAAGAAAGAAAGAAAGAACATGTCAGGCATTGTCAGGACTGCTAGCAGAAGTAGAAGAGAAGCATATCTACTGTACTATGATTAAGGGAAAATATTTTCTTCTGGTAGTTGGTAGAACAAGCCAAGGTAGGTTTTGCCTTTAACCACCTGATGGGCAGAGCTCGCCTTTGGGGAACCAGGGAGTGGGAGAGGAGCACTCCAGCCTGTGGTTCTTTCCAGTCCTTTGTAGCAGAGCTTCAAAAGGTGTTCTGCCTGGGGTCTTAAGGGGTCCTTGCTTCTCAAGGGCCTTCCTGAACCTGCATCAAGGAGATCAGACGGTGGCTGACTACACCACTGAATTCCACAACAAGGCCCGCCAGAGTGACTAGAACTCAGCCACCCTTCGTGGTGCTTTTCTACACGGGCTAGCTGAGTACAATAAAGATAAGCAGCTACCACCATTTCATCCACCACCGCACCTCCACAGCAGTAGGGACCTGAACTGATGCAGCCTGGACACACCAAAATGACTCCTCAGGAGTGACAGAGGTGCTGTTAAGCTAATCTCTGCCTGTTTGTCACCAGGCTGGCCATTTTGTCACTCGGTGTCCAGCAAAAGAAAGGGTTCATTAGTAGTCGGGGAGGTACTGGTGAGCCACACCTGTGCTCAGTCCTCATACTACTGGTATGTTCATACATTTTTGAGTATTCCGAAAATATGAAGACGTTGTTCTTACAACTCCAGAAAATTTTTCGAGTATTCTGGAAATCTTACAGGTTTACTGATTAAAAATATCGTGTGTATATATACTTGTATATATATGTATGTGTGTGTGTGTGTGTGTGTGTGTGTGTGTGTGTGTATATATATATATATATATGTGTGTGTGTGTGTGTGTGTGTGTGTGTGTGTGTGTGTGAGAGAGTGTGTATACACACACACACACACACACACACACGTATATAGACCTTATTCTCTAAAGTACATGAACACATACACACAAACACACATACACACACTGAGATACAATACCTTCCTGAACTCTTCATCCCTTGTGGTTTTTTTGATGCATTTTGTTCCAGCCAGATTCAATTAGTCTGTTTTTGTCAGCAAAACAGCCAATGACGACAAAGAGAAATCCTCACACCATTATGCAAATACATACAGAAGTATCTCATTAAGGCATTCAAGGAATCCCCAGTCAAGTTGCACAGATACCTCAAGGACATTGGAAGGGATTTTGGAGCTGCTTAATTTATTTTTTACTCTCAATAATCATTTTTGATTCAAACTCACTTTTGACGCACTCACTTTTCTTGGCATACTAACAGTTGATCAATTGGTCAGCTTAACTGCATCATTTTAAATTCAGCATGGAATAACACAAAATGTGGAACACTTTTCTCAAGGCGTTATCCTGCTCTCCGTCTGTCTGCCTCCTCCCTGAAAAAATTACTCAAACAGATGGAAGATTGAGGGCTTTTTTTTCTTGCTGGCTAATCCACCCCTGACTGAGCCTTACCCTCGTTAAAGAAACCCAACACTGATTGAACCGCCTGTCAACCCCCCAAGTCCTGACAAAACCCTCTTTGTTGTCATCTCGCTGCTGTCTGTCTGTCTGCGATCTGCTCCTCTATTAATAGTAAAAGATGCAGGGGAACAGCAGCGGCAATGTGTGCTCAAAGGTTGAGGAACAGTGAAGAAGTGTCGGCTCAGATGGATGTCTGCAGCAATACATGATTGGCAAATTATGAGTATGTACTTGGATTCGAGGATGAAAAATGTGTCGGGGTCGTCAGTGTTTCTGGCGTGTCTGGCTATTAAAATCATATCCTTTCACCCAGGGCTTCTACAAAGCATTAAGGTTTTAGAAATCGACATTCAAAACAGGCAGCAGAAATAGTAAAAGGCATCATTGTGTGTCCCAGAGGGTTAGAGTGGTGTGTTTTATGAATGCCACACTCGCAGGGGGTCAAGAGGAGAGTCAAAGTCCTCCTAGGCTATGTGAGTAGTTTAATTTGACAGTGAATTTTCCTGTCCTGCACTTCTGCTGTGTAAATATAATGTGCTGACCCTGGCTGCCCACAGAACGTGCTGCTATGCTTCAGACCAGCACCAATGTAATGTAGGTGAACAGCACACTGAGGAGCTGAACCTTTATGGGTGTAGCACCACCGTGAGTTTGACATTTTTGGGTTCTAGTGAAAAGTCTTGGCACCTATTGGATGGACTGCCATGAAATCTTTGTATATTCATAATGCTGAATCGAATCAGACATTCATACTTGTCAGACAGTGTTTCCTTATGTTCTTGGTGATATCCTGACTTTTTCTTTTGTGCCACAACAAAGCTGGCATTTTGTACATTTATTGTGCAGTGTTTTATTTTGTATTTTATTTTTACCTTATTGGTTTGTTCATTTTATCTTTGTGTGTGAACAAAGCTTTGTGTCATCATCAGATCACGATTTTCCATTTGCCCAATATTTTGGTTCATGACCTGAAAAACTACTGACATTTCCATCAGCCTCTGTTGCACTTTAGACTATATAGCAAAGGTTAGCATGCTAACACACTAAACGAATGTGATGACCATGTTAAACATTAAAGAAATTGCGAGCATGTTAGCATGCTCTCAATATCATGTAGCTCAAAACACTGCTGTATAGCCATGCAGGGCTGCTAGTGTGACTCTAGATCATCCATCCATCCATTTTCTGTACCCCGACTATCCCTTTTGGGGTTGGGGCAGGCTGGAGCCTATCCCAGCTGTCAACGGGCGAGAGGCGGGGTAAACACTGAACTGGTCGCCAGCCGATTGCAGGGCAACATATACAGACAGACAACCATTCACACTCACACTCACACCTAAGGACAATTTTAAGTCACCAGTTAACCTAATGAGCATGTTTTTGGTCTGTGGGAGGAAGCCGGAGTGCCCAGAAATAACCCACCCACTCATGCACGGGAAGAACATGCAAACTTCACACAGAAAGGCCCTACCTGACCCGGGGATCGAACCAGCGACCTTCTTGCTGTGAGGCACGCGCACTACATGCTGTGTCATTTTACCGCAAGGTAGAACAGATATAAACTCTAAGCTCATGCAACAGGTCAGACATTATGGCTTGTCACATTAGGAAACGCATAGGTGTTAATAAAACGTTAACAATGGCTCTGTTCTATTCAGCTGTTGCAGTAGGTCATGCCAGTGTGACAGTAAGCCAGGATGGACGATACATGACCCTGAGACTGAAGCAGCTAAATGGAATTCAGCCATCATCAATTTCATTGTGTGTGTGTATTTATATATATTTATCTATACATACGCGTGTATATAGATACTATAAATACTTGCTCTTGGTTAAATTGTCAAATTAGAAAACACCAAACCACCTCGACCCAGGCATTAATTCGATGTTTGCTGTGGAAATCAGGTATTGTGGTCATTATGTGTCTGAAGAGGAAATCAATAAAATGTGGTATGAGCATTATGGTCTTGTGTAGTGTCAGGGCTCTCATTTTGTGTCTTTCAGACAGCACAGCATCAGATTTGTTCTTGGCCAGATGCTCTTATCAGAACGCCTCCCCTGCTGGGTGTAACTACACTACCTTGCCCAGAGGGCCCAGAAATCAATTAGCCTGCTTCAGCTTGGATTGGAGATTTGTTTTGGGGTCATCAGCTACGCTTACAGTACTTATTTTTAGACACAAATCATGTCATAGTAATAATCAATACATCAATGTCGCTTATTGATCTATTATGAGAAAACACACCTCTGAAATTGCAGATTTTTTTCAGTATTATAATATACTCACAATTCAGAAAAAAAGAAACAAACCAAATAAAGTCTTCATACTGACAGTCAAGGTCTATGTACTTGCTTGTTCTGAAACTCTAAACCTTGCCACATTTTCATCAGAAGATGAAGCATTAATAGTGCTGTACATGTTGAAACTTATATAAATAACTACATTATTTATATACCCTTCCACAACTTTATTACATAATTTTAAAGCCCTTTCTGGTTGTGAAATACCAAATGCCTTTTTGTCAAGATATTAAAAAAGAGAAATAAATAAATAAATAAAATCCTGTGCCTTATATTCATCAGACTTAAACATATTGAATCTTAAAGGTATCAGAACTAGACTTTAAAACACTCGCCATGTGTAACTTTTGAATGTTTGAATATAAAGTCCTACTCAGTCCTCCTCCTCAATGATTTCTGGGCCCTCTAGGCAAGTCTGTTCAGCTCCATGGTCCCACTTTGCAGCTTAGGCATTCTGTTGAAAATGTATAGTTTATACAGGGTTATTTTCTCAGACTCTTGGACTTGTCAAGGCTCCCCAGAGCCACAGAACACATACAGGTCTTGTCAAAGTACTGCTCCTCAAGATGAGTAAAGGCCCCTTTACAATGTGCTGTCCCTAATTAAAGTTGACAAGTGTGAGAGAAACTTTGTCTGAATTTCGACTCAGAGCTTGATGACTAGAGATTTTTACAATGTCAGAAATTTAGGACCAAATTCTCACAATGTGACGGCTGCTACCAGCTTGGTCTGCAAACCAACCAATTGACATGGTACAGCATGATACAGCATGCAACTAGGTTTTGCATACATTGTACAAGAGGTGAGCAGGTTACTTAACCAGGGGACAGTGAGTGTTCTCAGATTAGCTGCTGTGCCAGCTGGTTCTGATTTATTTAATGAATGACTAAAGTCATGCTTCTTTTGATAATCATGTACCAAAGGTAAGAATAAATATTATTATAGCATTTCATAGAGCTTTTGATGCTTTTTTTTTAGGATCTATTTGGTCCTTCAGTCCTGTGGGGGAAATTGGTATTGTCCGTAATATTCTTATAATATTTCATTGTTTTTATAGTTTGTTGTCTGTGCTGCTGCACTGCCTCAGTTTTCATGGTCCAATTCTACATGCAGTTTTGTTTAGTAACTGTCTTTATAATTGAATTTACTAAATTAAAACCCTGTGATCTTCTGGTTTGAATCTTGATCTAAACTATAGTCCATAAACTCCTGCAGCCTCACATATAGCTGGCAGCCATGGGGAACATCCTCTTTAAGCAAACAAAACAGCTCATTTTATAGTGCTTCAAATTGGCTTATTTATACAATTACTGCACTACATATATACGTTAATATCCTTGTTCATAAGAGATTACACTGGTACAGCCTGGCCTCTAAAATCCAAGTCACTGTTGCATGTGTGTGCTTGTGTGATTGTGCGCACAGTTTGAGTCGGGCTGGTGAAAAGATCTTGTTCAGTCAAATGAACTGTAATGTCTAACATCACTCCACTGTGAGAATGATTATCCTTGATAAACTTAGAATTGGCATTTCATTTAGAAAATAACAGTACTTTAAACTATATTGTTTCAGCCATTATAACTAAAACAAGTAGATTTCCCCATTAATGTTCTGATTGTACAACATAAACAAATCCCCATAATCCTGTCATATATCCAGGTAATCCATTACTCCCCAACCGCTGCACTAAACCCTCTGAGCGGTCCAGGTTGCTGCGAGTTTACACACACAAACAGCCAGATAGCAGTGACATGGCACAAACAAGCTGGACTAAACCAACATCGTCATGCTGGCCACGGACGCCACATACACTGTGATGAGCTGCAGACAGATTTAGCCTGAATTTTAATTTAATAGATTGGAGTGGCTAGAGGCAGCAGCAGATGTGGTGTTTGGCAGCGAGTGTTCAAACCCAGAGAGTTGTGAATAGAGGATATGAATAAACCACAGACTGCGTGTGTGTGTGTGTGTGTGTGTGTGTGTGTGTGTGTGTGTGTGTGTGCGTGTGTGTGCCTGTGATCTACCGAGAGCATGGTTGAAGGTTAGCAGCTATTTGAATAATAGTGTTTTATAGCTGTACACTGATTCTTTATGTGAAAAGCTCGACTTGGTGTAGAGTGCACACTGAAGCAAAGGCATTATCAACACAGCCTGTGTGTTAAGTCTACATGTGTGTGGATGTTTTTGCGCTGGCCAGAGTATTTCAACATGTCTGAAGGTGGAAAAGTCGGTCTCATCTGGGCCAGACCTGCCGTTATGAGCAGGCCCCAGACAGCCACACCCTCCCACCTTCTGCTGGTGGTTCTGAGTTGTGTGTAACAACATGAGTGACATTGATGTGATATGAGTTTTGTGTATTTTTTTCTGTCAGAATGATGCTTTTCTTCAGCCAGTATCTGGCTAGCTTGGAATTAGTATTAGCAATCATATTTCTCTGTGGAAATGGACATAAGAAAGTGGTTCACCAACAAGACGAGCTCACCTATTGAGGATGTCCACTCAGCAGGTGCAGCCACACTACAACAATCAGCTACCGCTAGCAGTTTTGTAGAGTCCAGTAATGAAACAGGAACTTGCGTTGCAAGCAACCACCACCATCCTCATCTCTCCTCCCTATCTTCTCTCTCCTCTTCCACCACCTCTACTAGGGCCTGGGCCAGTGTTTTCGCCACCAGCAGCTTCCTCAGAACCTGATGGCAGGTCGGAAGCTGTTAGCAGCCTTTCTCCAAACCCTCATCCTGGAGAATTAAGCAGCATAATTCCAGATGACTGAGGGCTGGATAAACCAAAACAGCTACTCCTGGGATAGTGTTCCAGTTCGGCTCTTATCTGGGAAGAAACACACTTCTGCCAGTCCATGGTACCATAACAGACCCTGGCTTGTGTACTCTGTGAAAGGTGATGCTGCGCACTGTTTCCCCTGTAGAGTTCAGGACTCAAGCATCATCCGATTTAATGTTGACAGAAAATAACTGTAAGAGCTCTTTTTCACTGAGCGCTGAAGAAGCATGTCACTCCCCGCAAAGCTAATTTAATCTAACTTGCTTTTGAGAAAGACCTGACCAAGAAATGCAAGACAGAGTGGAAAGACAGTTTACTGAGGAGACTCCATTCATGTGGGAAACGCTGGCTGCAGCTTTATTAGGCCCAGCCTGAGCCGCTGGACTGTAGTAAGTCAGCCACAATCATGTTAGTCATATAATTTTAGTGTAAGTTGTATCCTTGATTTGTCCTCCAGCTTTTTGGTGGTTAAAAATATTGGGTGTTTGTCAATGTATATTTGCCAATATCCAGTAATAGATATGTGTGAGAGTAGAATAAAATGTCCCCTGAGCTTCATCCTGTTGTAGTCTTGCTTGGTTGATGTGTGGTTCTGTCCATGATGCTGATGCTACTGTCTCAATGTCGCTGTTTTAGTGATCTGTTTGCATTAATAACTGCCTCTGACTGTTTGTGTATTCATAGTAAGGTTTAATAGTGAGGTAAGACTACACGACTTCAGGGCACTTTGCCATTCTTATAAATGATAGGCTGCACTCAGGTCAGGTCACAATTAATTCATGATGACTGAAGTGAACCTTAAGAGTTACCATACAGTAAATAAGCATATCATTTCATGGTAGTATTTTAACCAACACAACATTTAAGTATGAAGCTGTTGTTGCATTAAAAAGTCTGAAAAGCAGTGGGTAATCAACTGTTTTTCTGAAGCAAACAACACTGTGTAGAAGCTGTCCAGATGTCTCAGTTTTCTTTCATCATCCTGATGGATGATTGAGTCTGTATTTGCTGCAGAGTATCTGCCCTTCATTAAAGGGAATGTACTGCCTCAATGTGCAAAAATATCTCTGCACAAACCAAAAACTGGTAGGACAAATCTGTGATTTCTGCTGCAGGAGTTGACACATTAGACAGTTCAGACCTTCAAAATTAGAGTGGTGATTTCACAGACTTTTCTGTCTGGTCTTGCATCAGCAAAACAGGTGTTGTAAAGCCGTGGACATGGCCTTGAAATATATAAATATGTGTCTTCACTGTATACCGAATAATTTTAGATTTCTCAATAGCATGTGGAAAAGGTGCAAGCCACAGACATAATATTCAGCAACATGCACAGCCCATGCACCAAAAAGTAAAATAACAAACAAACAAACAAAACAACATAGCAGAACATTTAAGTTGTGATTTTATTTTCTACTTTCCAAAGGTCAATACCCACCCCAACATTTACCACATGTATAGATGTGTGTTGAGTAGAATAACATATACACTTTGTTCACTGGTCAAAGAAAGTCTGGAGAATGTGGTGGAGTTTTTATTCAAACATAGACTAACCAATAGAGGGGAAAAAAAACAAAAAAAAGCTCAGAAAAAAATGATTAATTTAATAAGTTGAAAAATTAAACCAGTTGCAACTATACGCTCTGACATATGAAACTGTGTTTGAAAAGCACTGGAAATGCTCCAGTGTTCATTCATTCATTCATTCATTCATTCATTCATTCATACCCCATCTGAAAAGTACTTAAAACTTTATTTATATTGTCACTGTGACAGGACACAACATGGCATGTTGCTGTGTGTCACAGACGCATGGCAGACACTTATGCTAAATGTCAAAGTTGCTCTCGCATTTTTACGTCATCTTGACACCCTTCCAGTGTGGATTGTGGTTGTTTTCTGCCACTTTAGGAAAATGGGTTAGGGAGCATGTGTCATGTGCTCAATTGGGGCCCATTTTTGCCTCGGAGACCTTTAGAGGGGTTTTCCAGGCCCTGCTGTCTTGTAACTATGGTACTGTATGCAGCTACCTTCCATTGCATTAATGTTAGTTTTAAGCAGGAGCCTGTACATATGAAAAATGGCAATGGGAGTGGGGAAGGGGATTAAAAGGGGGCAGGAGCTTGAAGAACATAACTCCTCTCACTGCTAATTCTTTCCTCTATTTTCCTCTTTTGAATGGTTTCCCATTTATTCATGTTGGTGTGTAATTATGACCTGGGTTCAGCTTTTTTTTAATTGGTTCAAAAAAGTCTGGAAAGTGTGTTTTTGTACAGTAGAAGCTCACATAAACACACCTCCACTAAATGTGTGTGTGTGTGTGTGTGTGTGTGTGTGTGTGTGTGTGTGTGTGTGTGTGTGAAAGAGAGAGAGAGAGAGAGAGAGAGAGAGAGAGAGGTAAAGGAGCCTGTAAGGGAAGAGAGAGAGATAAAGGGGGTGTAGGTCTATGAGTAGTGTCTGTGTGTATGTGTATGTGTTTGTATGTGTTTGTGTGTGTGTGACACAGAGAGAGAGACGGTTCGTTAACACACACACACACGGTGAGTCTCGATGATCCGGGACCAGGCAGTCTCTGGAACACTTTACGCACACTATGGACTTCATATTGCGGCTGGCTGTCGGCGGAGCGGCGGGTGTCCGGCTGGGAGCCTCTAACTCTCCTCTCCTCTCAGCTTCATGTCCGCTTCTCCTGCTGTGAAGCCCGCGGAGAAACTTCGCCGGCAGCCCCGGAGCAGCGCGGACGGACGGGGGTCCGCCGGGGTGTTTTGAGAGAGGCGGGGGTAAATGCGGAGCAGACCGCTGGTGACCTGAACTTCCCTCCCTTCCTGTCTGCTTCGGTCAGGACTTTGCACATTCGGCAGAATGCTTCAGCTCTCCACCGGAAAACCAAGTCAGACCAGTCCTGAGCCGCGGCGGGAGCTGGGAGCGGACGCAGCGGGCAGGATGCGGACTTTGTCCCTAATGTGAGCGCAGCTGCGGAGAGACGAGCTGTCCGGCTGGATGTGTAGCAGCAAGACTTTGTGCTTTGCGCAAGGTAAGAAAAGGGATAATTAATACCGTTCGGCTTGGTAATTGTGTATTTTTTCAAACAAGAATTAAAATTGTATTCTCATGTTCAAATATTCTGGAAAGAGGCTTCACGATGATTTACTGCTGTCAAAATCATTGTCCGAATTAACAGCCAGAATAAACGTGGAACTGTACCGATTTTAGAGTTTACTGCATTGTAATGATTTCATACACTTCTTTCAGTAATACTACCACCCCATCCATTTTCATAACGTGTAAAAACTAACAAGCAAAACATAAGGGTACCAATGAGGACCTTCCTCATTGCTTACACTTGGAATGAACTGCGCTGTCTCTCAAGGCTGAAACCAAATGAGCTCCCCGCCAGTTTCTTCCCCAAGCTGGGACAGTGCTGCTAAACAACAAAGGCAGTCTTCTTTAGTATACGCTTCATTTTGCAGGGACGTGTGTGTGTGTGTGTGTGTGTGTGTGTCGTAGGAGTGATGCCAAAGACCCTGCTGATAATAACCGCGGTGAGGTCGGGTCACCATAATTGGACTCAAGGAACATTACATAACTTGAACTGCTTGGCCACAAATCAATGCAATCTGTCAATTGGCTGCTGCCGCATGGTACCATTTGATTAATCATCGCTACCACCCAGCTTACAACCACTAATAATATATTAGCACCACTTCCTTTGCAGGGACTGTATTGAATCGTAAAGTCATAAGTGCAGCAGTCAGACGAGTTTTATTGATATCTTTTTCTCGAATTCACCTAATAATGCGTCTTTTGTTTATGAGCCAACTAATACAGCTGTGCTATTTACTATGAACTCTCTCCACTTTATTTAAATCTTATGACCTTGTGCACAGTGGCACCTTTCCTCATTCTGAGAGGCCCACATCTATCTTAGTTTTGTCCCCATGCAAGGAATTTGTCTCATCTTATCTCTGCTGACAGGCTGCGTTCATCACCATCCAGCACTCCGCCTCTCCTCCAGCACAGCTAAACTTAATGAATCAAATGAAGAGAGGAACGCAAAGTCTAATTTAGCAATAATTAAGAGCACATTTTTGGCTTAGTAGAAAGTCTTGTGGTAACATCTGCCGCATCATCTGAAACCCTGTCTTAACCTCTTGATAATTCCTTAGTGCTGGGGGGCAGAGCACTATCCTGCAGGGCTGGACCAGAGAACGGATTCATGGCGCTCATCAGCGAGCCTGCCTTCTCCTTCACTTACTTACCTCACACCTCACTGCTCACAAAATGCTTTTGGCTGTCACGTTTTAATCCTTAGACTTTTAGCAGTTTTTATGCTCTTTTTGTCAGTTTGTTCACGTTCATGGTTATCAACTGGGGAAGGGAAAAAAGTTTGAATCGGCTCAGTATATGTTTTCATTTCAGATTAGGGCTCGCTTTAGTAATCCTCACATAGACTTGTTAAACTTGTTTTTACCACATTTTACCACACATTGGCCCTCAGTATTGTTTCAAAAATTTGTATGCATGTGGAACACATCTTTTAGCCATTTGTATGCACACTGCTCTGCTCTCCCAATTTACAATGCCTCACTTTGCATTTGAGGAATAGAAAGGGAAAATAAATCCTTTTGTCTTAAATGAAAAGCATGCGTTTTTAAGAGGAAAAAAAAAAGCTGATTTCCCATTATTCTTATTTGCAACAGGTTTCTGGATCCAAATGTCAAGCCAGAGGAACCAGCAGTGTGTGACGTGAGAGGGAGAGGAAGCTTGGAGAGGACATCCAATGATAACCCTCCAGTGTGTTGTACATGGCTCTGTCAGCGCTCAGTGCCGTGACGATGGTAAAGGAGAAGAGAGGGTGAAAATGTGATGAACTTTACTAATGTCTCCCAGCTCAATTACGGACAGTGGCTGGTGAAGGAATGATATTGCTTAATGACACCATTGCTCTTATGTTGTGAAGCTTAGGACAGTGAATTACCAAGGGATTACTCAAGACTGTCTTCGTCATCAAGCTGGACATGGTGGTGTTATTAAGCCAACAGCCAAAATCTGATGATTTTATATCTGATGACATCTAATGACTGTTCTGTTGGATTTTTCAAACCCTAATTTCTCAGAATTGTTTTTTCTCTTATTTGCTGTCTGTATTTTTTTCTGACCCGTTTGAAATGGAGATACAGTGGCGTTTATGGAATAAGGACCGGGCCTCCTTCATAAGGCCATGGATACCTATTCTTTTAGGCCTTCACCTGCAGTTCTCCCGGGCCTCCAACTGTCCCGAGGAGTGCCGCTGTGATCGCACCTTTGTTTACTGCAATGAGCGGAGCCTGACCTCAGTGCCTCTGGGAATTGGTGAGGGTTATAAGACCCTCTACCTCCACAACAACCAAATCAATAACGCTGGGTTTCCCTTGGAGCTCCACCATGTGGCCTCCGTGGAAACTGTGTATCTTTATGGCAACCAGCTGGATGAGTTCCCCATCAACCTGCCCAAAAATGTAAGGATTCTCCATCTGCAAGAGAACAACATTCAGACCATCTCCAGAGTGGCTCTGGCTCAGCTTCTTTGGCTGGAGGAGTTGCATTTGGATGATAACTCAATTTCTACTGTAGGGGTGGAGGACGGGGCCTTCCGTGAGGCAGTGAGCCTGAAGATGCTCTTCCTCACCAAAAACCATCTGAGCAGCGTGCCTATTGGTCTTCCAGATGATCTAAAAGAGTTGCGTTTGGATGAAAACCGGATTGCAGTCATCGCAGAGGAAGCATTTAGGAATGTCACACGCCTGCAGCGCCTTCTGTTGGATGGAAACCTGTTGACAGATGAAGGGATTGCGCCAGGGACCTTTCAGGACCTGGTCACCCTGAGGGAGCTGTCCTTGGCCCGCAACTCACTCACACACCCTCCCCCGTTCCTCCCAGGGGAGGTGCTTGTCAAATTAAACTTTCAGGAAAATCAGATAAACCACATCCCTGTCAGGGCATTCACAGGGTTGCACAAGCTGGAGAGGCTGGATATTTCAAACAACCAGCTGCAGTCATTGACACAGGGGGTCTTTGATGGCCTCAGTAGTCTCAGACAGCTCACTGTTCGGAACAACCTTTGGCTTTGCGACTGCAGCATTAAATGGGTGGTGTCGTGGCTTAAATCTCTTCCAGCCTCCTTGAATGTGCGTGGCTTCATGTGCCATAAACCTGAAAAGTTCAGGGGCATGGTGATCAGGGAGCTGAGTGCTGAGCTGGTCCAGTGCCCACAGAGCACAGCCACGGCACCCCTGCCAACCTCATCAGCCGACACTGCTCTGATCCCATCCCTGCCTTCATTTACAGACTCCCCCCTGGTCACTCAGTATGTTTCCTCCTCCTCCTCTTCCTCCTCCAGACAACCCTTCCCCACATTACCCAACCTCAATCCTATCTATTCAACCAGAGAGGGGGGCTTGAGGACTAAGCAACCTCTGGACCCCCGGAGGGAGACTTTGCAGGTCACGTTTGCCATACTGAATGGCTCAGCTATCCACGTCAGCTGGGTGGCTGCCTTTCCAGTCACCGCCTACAAGGTGACTTGGGCTAGAATGGGTCCCAGTTTGACAGGGGACACCGTCAGGGAGAGGATAGTGGGTGGTGATCACCGGGGAATCAGACTGGCTAATCTAGAGCCCAAGTCCACCTATCGGATCTGCGTCATTCCCTTGGATGCATTCAATAATTACCGGCCCAAAGATGACACTGTGTGCACTGAGGCCATGACCACGCCGGCATCTTTCAGCCCTGACAACAACAAAAGACCGTCGGGGCCTGAACAGGCCACACAGCAGGAACCCAGCTCGCCTTTCTTGCTGGCTGGGCTGATCGGTGGGGCTGTGATCGTGGTGCTGGTTGTACTCCTCAGCGTCTTCTGTTGGCACATGCACAAGAAGAGCCGCTCCAAGTCCTCCACCAAGTGGAAATACAACCGGGGTAGGAGAAAAGATGACTATTGCGAGGCAGGCACCAAGAAAGATAATTCCATCCTGGAAATGACTGAGACCAGTTTCCAGATAGTGTCACTCAACAACGAGCAGCTCCTCAAGGGAGATTTCTGCATTCAGCCTATTTACACCCCTAATGGGGGCATCGGCTTTCGAGACTGCCCGCTGGGTAACAACAGCACAGTCTACTGCAAGAACAATGTTCAGGATACAGACTTTTGTCGCACATGATGCTTTTGGAGAGCATCACGAGAATTTTTACTGACAACTACCCACACTTTACTGGACACTGTACAGTATTAATATTATTTGAAATCCCCACATCTTCAAGAAATGTAATTTATACAACTAACTGGATGATATCTTTTGTATAACATTTGTCTCTAAGTTACTGGTTTCTGGAGTTGTGCTGTTTGAGTTCTGTGCACACAGACCTGTAAAATCAGGATTCATTTATTAGAATTATTAAGGCTGGGTTTCGTTTTGATTTTCAGTGATAGTGAATGATTTTGAAGTCATTGTATAGTAACCATTAACAGATACAGAATCCAGGCTGTAGCTGCAGTGCATTGTAAGAGTACTGGAACAAGCTGGTAGAATTCTGTATGAAAAAAGGAGAAAAGAGATGGGCACAAATCTGCCACACTCACCACTAGAGGGCATAGTTTTCTGGAAACCATACAGTCCACCACATTTCTCATGTGACTGTTTTAAATCATGTCATCACAGTAATATGGCACATTTCTTTAATTGCCACTCAATATAGATGCAAATTATTAGATTCCTGCTTTAGGAAGAGGGCATATTTTTATGAAAAATTGAATTTTCTTCTGCTTCAAATGAAAATTTAAAGGTCACACTCATTAAACATCCATATGAAGTGGCAGGCCGCAGTGCATCCACCTGCTTTTCAAGATTAATACATTATCACATTTAAGGGGTCATGTTGTTAGTGTGAGCTGTGTTTTATGGTGGGTGTCACAGAGTGAGCAGCAAAAAAAAGCACATCTGCCATCTGCCGTATGTTTAACCCATTAAGAACCAAGTCTTTCCCTTTTGTTCAGCAAAAATAATGTTATGGTAAATCAGTATATATATGTGCCTTGAAGTTATCAGCTTACAATGTCTTTTGAATCCATGTTTTTGCACAAAAGGTGTATTGTACATACATTCAGTTGAATTGTTGTTGAGAAAACTATTGATTATTTATTTACCTCATTACACATTTAATTAAAAACATATTCAAAATTGAATGTCTTCATGATCAGTCCCAGAATGATCACTGACATAAACTGTAACAAGAATACACATGCAGGAGAGCTCAGTGATAGTAGCAGAGGTCTTTTTGGAGAGGGGGGGGGGTCCTCTGAGGATGACTGCTCCAAACTCAAAAGTCAAAAGAGATTGAATTTAACATCTACTTAACACAAAAAACACATAAAAGCAGCCTCACTGCTGAACTGTGTGCAGCCGTAAGTATGCACATGAGAACTACTTGGCAAAGCTCTCAGACAAAATCTGAATCTGTGGCATATTATGTTTTTTTGTACCTGGATGATGAATTGAAAGAGTATTTAATAACATGTAAAGTGTTGAAAGTTATAGCTTCAAATCTATCATTGATTAGAACATTTGTACTTTCTCAAGCTATCAAAGAGGCCTTTTTCTCTACAGGGACTCAATGACCTGTGACCTGAAGCTTGCCATAACCTTAACCTGTGGACCAGTGAGGTCCAAGGTTTAGGTTCTTCCTTGTTTTCCACTATGTTTTACAAACCGGAATGTTTCAGATATACCTAATTGAAAAGGTACCACCAAATGGCGTCAAACTTTGGCATTTTATTTTCTGTTTTGTGGGTGAGTGTGTGGAGTGCAGTGCAGTTGTGGGGCAGACAACAATGATTTACATGTGGTGATGTGTATATTGGAGGCATCAGTCTTGTCAGATTAACAGAAGAGCCCAACCCCGAATATGAGGTCAAAATAGTGGAGCAAAAAGAGAGCACACAAGACTGACATTATGAATTGTGTGTGTTTGCCTTGTTGCAAACCAGCTGTTCCTTTCCTTTCCCCTAAGAGTACCTGGAACTTGGAATTAAAATCAACTCTTGAGTAAATTTCGGTTCAGTAACTCGCCTCCAAAGAGCGAGGAGTAGAGTGGAAGCAAAAGCAGAACCTGTGAAAATGGGCTCCACCTTAAGCCATTAAGTTCCTGCAGTGGAAAAGGCCTAAAAGCAGGCTTCAGGAGCATGTCTGGAACATTGTGAATGGGGGGCCCAGGTAGGGGCCCAGAGACCCAGAATGCTGAGGCCAGTTATGGCAGATAAATATTATAGATTTTCTCATTAATGCAGTGGTTCTTTTGATAACGTTATCTGCCATGTCCACTTTTGGAAGCTTAAAAAAGTCAGGCCCCCCTGTGACCAAGAGACAGAGTGACAGATTTTAGAACTGAGAAAAAACAAAACTCATCCGTGAACAAACTATGAATCTGATTATCCAATAAAATATGCTATGGGCAGTTCTCATAGGGACTATTTCTCCAGTAGAAAGTTGTTCTATCAGAGAGTAGTTTCAGCACTACAAACTAAATTCCATTACTTCTATTGTATTGGGGTGGAGTCAGAAGTCTGAAAAGTCTAAACGTCAAATATCTAAAAACCAGAACAATGAACCTGTCTGCATGGCTAAGACACCACTATAGTTGAAGTGAGAACAAACTCAAATCAAACATCCATTTAGAATTAAATGTCAAGTTGAACAACAACTAAGAAGTTAATTTCATTCGGACATCTTGGTTTTTAATTGGAAGATGCAACATGACCTACGCTTCATTTTTTACACTGTCATTGTTGATATGTTTGTTTTTACACCAGATTTAAGTACTTACGACATGTGATGTTGTTGAACAACAGTAATTATTTCCTAAAATAAGTGTCAAATTTTCAATGCCCATTACAGTTTATTAAGCCCCTGTGTTGTTCTTCAAATTGTCTATTATACAATATCTGCTCTGCTTTTAAGTATCTTGAAGGCTTTGTCTACCCAAATTCCAAAATACAGTGTATTTGTCTTACCACTAGTTGTATACAGACGTACTTTTTGCTGTCTTTCCTGTTTTGGTCTTCTTATATTCTTAACATGTCCACTCATTAGCTCATTTGGTTAGCTGGCAAATAACTAATCCAGGGGGCTACTTTGTAACCTTTTATGTAAAATTTAACTTTAAACTTAATAATGAAACATGGCTGTAGGTCACAATGCTCGACTGCTTTCCACAGCATGGAAATATTGTCCGTGTGAAAACATAGATGTTGTGTGAATAATCATTCTCCTCATTAAACCATTTTAAGCAGAATTGAAGGTATTTAGAGAAGGAAAGACTCAGGCTGGTCCCACCTACATTAGTTAACCCTTTACTGGTTGTACTTGAGACCTTTTTGATGAGAATTGATCATTGTCATTGGCTGAAAAAAATATATCTCCCACGATTAATCGAGTAGTTGACTACTTCTTTGAATTGGTGATGACAAGCAATCGTGAATGTCCTACCACCCAATACAATGAGGTTGATCGGAATTTCATTTAATGGTGCTCAAAACACTGAAAAATTCCATCTTACAAGTAACTTAAGATTTTAATTCCTTGACTCCACATTTTCTAATGTAAAAAGATAGCCTCTTTCATTTTACCGTCTGCAATTAAAGTTGAAAATGTATCTTTAAAATTACAGTAACAGCATAAATAAAGAATCAGTTAAGAGGCAGGATACTGTACTTCCTTGGTTAAAGTGCCTCGGGGACAAAAGGATCTTATTACTTAGACTTTCTATTTTAGTCTGTGTAAACTGTGTTGGACTGCATTTAATCTTACTGATGGTCACAAATCCATATTTCTTGTCAGTGAAGCAGACATCAAATCTTTCTGATTTGTCTTACACACAGAGGAAAGAACAAGAGACAGCACAGATGGCTGCAAAAATGCTGTAGTTTACCTTCAAAACTGCATCTTTAGATTGTCATTGAGTCATTCTTCAAGGATAATTCTGGTTTATTCCAACTCTTCTCTTACTACAACTGATCTTATTTTTGTAGTTTGGGCCTTGCAAACACTATGTTAATTGCTGGGATCTGAAAAGAGTTCAGACAGGCCAAGAAACATGAGCAGACAAAACCCCAAGTTTGTCAGACTCATTTGGAAGAGAAAAATTAAGGTGAACAGTAAATTTATTACCCAAACTGTCTGATGTACATGTCCATCACAGTTTACAGACCCACTTCTTTCAACTTTAGCTTAGACCAACTAAAGTGGTTTTGATAATCTGAATAAACTGTTGGTTTGTTTACAACACTTCTAATTGTCTGGCTGCTTGTGTTTCTTGACTCATGGAACTTTTCTTTCTAGCAATTTTTCAGAAATATTAGCAATTTCACACCAGTACCCTTAAAGGTTTTTTTTTTTTTTTTTTTTTTTTTCTGTCTGTTTTAATACAACAATCACATGATCACCCTTGTTCACTACTCCTCGATAATATTTGTGATGTACATTTAGTGTACACATACTACCAAGCATGAATTGTGTGCTTGCGATAACCAGCATCAGTCGACTGAAACAAACTTACACCCTAACTTTGTTCAGTAAAGTGTGATTTTTTTAATCATTATTATTATTATTATTATTTATGAAACTCACCTTATATTTCAATTATTCACTGCTGTCTTCTCATTGACATTAAATACTAAATACTATTTTTAGAGTCTGCAGATGAACGCAAGTGTGTTTTGTTTGCAAACCCAGCATTTAAAGTGGTTACTCATATGAATATACTATTAGGTGCTGAGGGGAACTGAAAGAGAACATGGCAAATGATCACTGACATGCACTAAAACTGTTTATGAAAACAAGCAGTCAGCAAGCGAAGAACAAAGTGAGGAAGAAGAAGTTCATCCAGCCACTCTGAAGCTAGCCACCAAATGACTTTTCCAGGACTTGTCAGGCACCTTTCAGATGGTGGCAGATCTGAGGGGTATCGCAATGCCAGCAGAACAGCATGCATCTGCTGATGGCCTCTTCGATGGGGATGTTTACAACAAGGAGCCACAGAACAAATGTCCCCCACTGTGGCCTCGCTTCACGGAGCTCCAGCCTTCCAGGGACACTGCGTTTTCCATGCCCCTGAAAGTGCCAGTTTCTAGGTACGACCCTCTCACCAAAGTCAAACATAGTTCTCTCTCTGTCCCGCACTACAGCAGGTCCTTCTTCCCAAGGCAACCTTCTTAAGCAATTGCAAGCCATCACTACCAACTCCTCAGCATCAAGTTTGCTCTAGCCTCTCTGACAGTAATTTGCTGTTGCACTTGCAACGTGGATGGTCTGTTTTTGGTGTGTGCTCAGATGCTCAGATCCCACATCGTATCCTCTGACTCTGTGATGTGTTACCCTACCTTCATACATTGGTAGATAACAATTTGGCTTTAACTATTAAAGTGTACGCTGCATCCATTTTATCCTGCTGCAAAGGCTATGGATCGTGCATTCTTAAAAAGTGAAGCACTTTTTAAAAGGGAATCAGACGACAGAAACCTGCTGTGCACTCTAGAACCACAGTGGGATTTACCCATAAGGTACCCTTGTGGGTAAATGAGACTGTATGAAGTGCAGAGGAGCGTGACAAAGCGGCATTGGTATTTGACAACCAGGGAGGAGAATGTGTTGCACCAGGACCAGTGGTCAAAATGGGAGGTGCTGTACATCAATCATGAGTTGCTGTTAAATTGTGTCTGCTGTCAGCTCCATGAAACCGAAACTCTGTGTAAACCAGCTGCTACTGTCTTAAGTCAACAGTTAAGTCCACCTGTAAAAAAAAAAATAGGCCCTAGTAGTAGATGCACAGTATATCTATAACAGCAGTCCTTCAGACCAACACAGCATAGAAGCATAAAAGAGTTATGTCAGACATTTCAGCAGGGTCAGATGGATCTATCAAATGATGGATTTTTCAACTTATGCATTGAAGACAGAGAGAGGTAATACATCAGTAGAAGTAAGTCAACTGAAAAGATTTAATCTGCAAATTACAGTCACAGTGAAATGGCCCTGGCAGCCAGGTGTGTTTGTTCTGCTGTGGCCTGTGGTCTTTGAATGTCAGAAATGAACAAGCTGTGTCCCAGTCTGGTCTAGAAACAAGCACTCTCAAACCCACTGAGGAACACAAATTCAAATAAAATGTTAAAATGTAATATAGTTCCAAATTATTGGGCAATTTTTTTACATAGAAACACTGAACCAGCTTGCTCTCAGTTTGATTGCACACATCTTTATTGCAATATTGTTAAGAGTTTTCTGCACTGTTTTGATACAACTCAGGACTCTTTGCTACTCACCCCCTCCTCACATTCTCTGCCTCATCCTCACCTGTCTCAGAATGGAATACCTCCTCTATTGTTGATTCTTAATGCTTCCTCTCTCCTTCCTTCCTCATCTTGACTTGTAAGGGTTTAGCCGTGCTGTTGTGCTCAGAAACATCAAACCTTGCCACTTTAAATCTGTAGAACTGGTCTTAGCCTGGTCACTAAATTGGCAGATATTTATAGTCCTTGTAGAATCTGCAAAAAAAAAAAAAAAAAAAAAGCAAGAGGATGTCTTGAGCAGCAGACTTGCAATTTTGGATTCAATTCACATGAGGTTCTAAGTATCTGACAGGTAGAGGTTAGCAAGTTAGACCAACACAGGAATTGGCTACTAATGTGTGAATTAGGTTGTTTATGTGCATATGTTGAGGTACTTTATTTTCCTTTCAGTCCAGAAGTTTGCACATCAACTTACAGTGGAGTGCAACATCAAACATCCCCATGGAATGAGAGCAACATGGCAGGTCTTGATATGCTCTCAGGTGCAATAAATGTCTTTAAATCTATATTTTGTGGTATGGTCTCAATTTCTAAACCTTCAAACTTATTGTTACGTCTTACCCCAGTGATGGGGCAGGTTGTAAGAATGGAACTCCTTGTATTTGACAATTAATGAATTATATGAAAAAGTTGCAGTAGTTGGAAAAATTGCCATTGGGAGCAGAAAAATAAAGGTACTTTGAGACAGTAGATGAGAGCTCTACCCCCTGAATTCAGTGACTTATGGGTGCTGAGACAAAAAGTGATACAACTATCCTTGACCTCCTATATAAACAGCTAAGCCATAGGCAGAACAGAAAAGAGAAGAAAACACCTTATTGCAAATTGTTAATTCCTAATTAGTAATAACTTCAGTGTTTCACAGATGATTGTAAAGCAACACTGTACCTGAGAATAGAAATATCACATGTAATACCTTAACCAAACTGATGCACCTTCCCAAAGGAGGGATTCAGCCTGCATAATGCTATATTGTTTTTAACCAATAGAAGTGGTGGACTAAATCAAGTGCCTTTATCTCTTTAATTCATACCAGATGGATAAAAATATTGTAGCCCAGTGATTCTCACAAGCATTTGGCTTCCATTTCTCCTAGTCATGACTGTGGTAAGCCTGCACTGAATTGCATTAAAGAACTACTAACAGCCTCCATCTGCACCCCCACCACCACCACCTCACTCACACACACACACACACACACACACACACACACACACACACACACACACACACACACATATTGATCTCTGGAGGTCCACTGAATTATGACAAATGGCTACCAACCTTAATGACACTTCATCCTGAGATGGACTGCCTCTCTCTACTGCTTTGTGAGTGGGGTGAAAATGCATGCACAGGGAAATCAGTGGTAAAATGTTGTCCCAGTCTGTCCCTGTATCTTCTTGCATTGACTAACTGTTGAAACAGAGATATAAAGGAATGATTTATGCTAGCAATGAAGGATAGATTGCATAGCGGAGGACAATTTGTTGATGTTACAGCCCCACATAGTGGCTCACAGGACAGTCATCTCATCAAATTTAGAGTAGACGTTTGCACTCCAGGAGTATTGTGGATAATCTTTTTAGCCCTTGAATTTCACTAGTGTATAGTAAACCAGATTCTTCACAGATCATGAAACAAAAATTATTATATTTGCACATGTACGCTTCTGAAAATCAAATAATATGAAAAAAAAAAAAAAACATGCAATCAAATAATCCTGGGTCCACACAAAATTGACCAGAAATGACATTTGATTCTTCAAAAAAAAAAAAAAAAACACTGGTTTGAACCATTCAAATTTCTATTTTTGTGCATTGTGTTCATAAGGGGGTAAACCACACAAAAAATAAAACTGACCAAAACCTTCTTTGTTCATTCTTTCACTGTTCCAACAATCGCGACCAACTCTGGATTGGAATAAACTCTTAATTCACTAAATCTGATGTCCGACAGAGGGTGGACATGCAGTCATGCAGTGCATTCAGTGCAGCTGCTGCAGCAGTGCTGCTTTTTTTCACTATCAAATGTCTGTTTTTTTGTTTTACAATTCAATTACTAATTTGAATTTAGAATATTTGTTTACAGAGCTAGGCCACACACCAGATACCAACTTGGAACTTAGGGCACATCACAGGTGGTTGGAAAGCAATGAGCCTTTGTTGATTTTCTGAATTTTAATGAAAATGCAAAAGACGTCAGCATTATGCATACCAAATTCAGTTAATTTGAACAAGGTAACCCTGGGAAAGTACTACAGCACCTTCTATTGTTGGATTTGCACAAAAGGGTTAAAGTAGGTCTAGAATATTTTGAAAAATTAAAAAAAGTGTTCGGATGGAAATTGGTATGGAATAAAATATTAGATACATTAGACATAAGACAGTGATATTTAAAAAGAATGTGTGAGGCTGATGTGAATGTTATTCGTTTTTCAAGTAATTTTTTCATAACCAAATTAGGATCAAGCTGAAATAAAGACCAGAAAATGCGATAGATAAAAAAAAAATCATTAGAATTTATTAGAATTCATTCTCTGGGCGCCATGGATGTCTGTGCCAAATTTCATGGTAATCCATCAAATAGTTGTTGAGACTTTTCATTTAAAACCACAAGAGTCAACCTGATGGTGGCAGTAGAGATCACCAAAGTCACTGGGATTCAGCCTCTGGGCATCATGAATGTCTGAAACCAATTTTATGCAAATACATTCAGTAGATGCTGAGATCTTACACAGTATAAATGAAAATTTAGACCTGATGGTGGCACTAGACAAATGGTCAAAGAATCAGAAAAGTCACTAGGATTCATCCACTGCGCACCGAGGCCTGCACTGTACTGAGCAAATCCTGTTTTCCCAACAGCTGTTAAAAGTTGGTGGTCTGGCTCACTTTCTTTCCACTTCCTTCGACCTTGATACAGCTCTGTAGAGTCCAGCATGCTCCTCTAATCAGCCTGCACACTGAGCCTCTGCCTATTGTGTGTGCTTCTTTGTCTGTGTGTGTATAGAGGTGTGTGTGTCCGTGCAGTGATGTGAGTCCCAGCACAGACAAAAGGTTAGTTATAGGATGCAGCCTTTCTGGCTCACACAGTGTGTCCTATTATCACCAACATATTGGACTGGTAGGCTACATTACTCACAGTGTTGGCACCACACCAACAACCTCGGCTCTCTTTCATCATCATCTGCAATATTGCAGTTTTTGCATGATGACAGACTGAGAGTATTAAGAAAAAACTAACAAAACCAGTCAGCCCTGTCTGCTTCAAATTGTCCATTGACTTGACGTTTGCACAACAGAGAAAGATTCAAGAGATTCAAGGTGAGGTCAATTCATTATGTAGTTCTCTCTTCATATCTAGTTTTTGTTGTATTTGCATCATATCAGACTGGCTGTAGATACAGTTAGAGCTGCCAAATGGGAAAAAAAAAATTTCAGCTTTTACATCTCGGAAATACTGTTTTTTTTTGTTTTTTTTTTTGTCTGTTTTCTATTGCAACTCCATCTGCCTGTTTTTATGCAATTTCAATTTGCAAACACAAAAACCTGAATTGGAATGCCAGAAAAAAAAAAAGGTCGAGCTTGGATCAAAATGTTGGGGTATATCAATAAAAAGTCAATTGAAAGTGTGATGTACATGAAGCATGTGACCTAAACATCAGTGAAGTTTCAGCTCCATGGTAAAATGCCGGCAGACGTGCACATCAGATTTGCTTTGTGAAGTGATGAGGAGACTACTGTTTCTCAAATGAATGTATGAAACAAACAGAATTCATATATGTCCATCACATATTCTCCATGGTTTTCCACCAATTTAAGTTTGACTGGAGCTCCTATAATTATGTGACTTGACTCACCTGCTGCCACAGTATATAAGCATCGGCCTTCCAGCCAGTAGTTGTCGAATCATCTGCTCATCGTCGTGGTAATGACTGAGGCTCCAGAGATCACTACAGTATTTTTGCTGTTGGTTGCCTTGTCTGCTCCCTGCCTTCCTGACACCTGCTGTCTTTTTGTGCCCTGGTGCCTACCTTCATGCTCCAGCCTTCGCCCTGTCAGTCTGGTGTCATGAGTAAACTAGAACTGGACTCCCTTCCTGCCTGTGGACTTTCAGCAGACTTGCCAGCTTCAGTGTGTTCTTCGTCTTGACTCATCTGTTGCGCATTTCTGAACGGTTTATTAAATTTGGGCCTTTTTTTCACATATCTTTGCCTCTATGTATGAGTTTCAGCATTTACTCTGTAACACAGAATTGAGAATGAGCTCCATCAACCATTTATCACAATGAATGCACATCATTAGTGATTTGATTCTTCTCCTGGTACTAGCTCTCTCTAAGCAAAGTAACAAGCTATGTTACCTGTAATACTCAGTGAGAGTATCTACTTACGACTGCATCCACACACATCAGGGATGAACTGCTGTGTGTGCATCCATCGATTCCCAATCCAGTGTCTTCTCCCCAGTGTACACACCCACATATACAGACAGGCAGCCTTGATAGATAAGTTGCAGAATTGTGTATTTTCTGATTTATTCGACGAGTATCTAACCTTAACCCCACCCAAGGTGTGGGAATTGCTGCAGCTGCTTCGATGTTTATATGTTAATAGCCAGCTGAAACTCCTTTATTGCTCAATGATGACACATAAACGCCTGGAAGAGATCCTCACAATTTAGCCTATTGACACAGAGAAGAGAGATTCCTATTGCCTCTCTTCACTTGTCAATAAGAACGCCGATTCTTGCTAATTGGTCTGCTATATGGTTGTGTTCACTTCAATAGCTACTGCAGTTGGTGACAAACAGATGCTTATGATAGTTTTTAAGCAAAAGCCTGTGAATTGCATTTTGTCACTCATTCAGACTCAACTGATGGTCTTGCTGTTAACTATGGTTTCTGGGATGAATTCAGATACGTTCCATGCCCTACCATCCGCGTCAACGCTCACCACTTTTGCATTGGAAGATGTAAAGAATTTACTTATTTTATTTTTTATTATTATAACTTAAAAGAAATAGTTTATCATATTGAGACGTGTGAAAGAGTGAATAAGTGTATGACTTCAGGTGAAACTAGCTAACCATGGATTGTCTCTAGCTGTGAAAGTTTTGACATTTTTGCAGAGAGCTAGATGAGACTATAACACTCATTTCTGTTAAATATGAGGTTTACTGTTTTCCGATGTTTCCAGTCTTCATGCTAAGCTAAGCTAATGTGGTGGAGTGGTAATTTTGTCATCAAAAATTCTGGGGCTAAGTATTCATTGACGTCATTTTATTGCATGACAAAATTGTAACGACAATGAAAATGAAAAAAATTTTGATAACAAGAATTACAGCGAACTCTCTGTTCATGATGCCCCGATGAGTGAAGATGAGACAAAATCTCTGGTCATCATGCCCTGACAAGAGAAGATGAAAAAGTTGTCTGTGTTCGGGTGGACAACTTCTACAAGTGCAAGTCAAATTCTCTCACTGCTCCATCTCATTGGATGTTTTTTCCCCCTGCTTGGTGCATGCCAGGTGCATGTCGGGTTCCCCCTTATAGATAACAACAAAGCAAGCTAATGTTCACGTGTCGTCTAAGCCAGCTAGCTTAAAGCTGATTTTCATTAAGTGACTAAGACTAAAACTAAACTTAAAATTCTTGTCAAAATCAACACTGACGTGGTGCTGGTGCAGTAGCTTCATATTTACCATACAGATATGAAAGCAGTATTAATCTGCTCATCTAACACAGAAGGAGAGTAAGTATATTTCAAACTATTAAACTATTCCTTTAGTGCACAGACATGAGATTTGTATTGACCTTTTCATGTCACTCCCAAAATGTTTAACTATTCCTAACAAGTGTTTGCTGTATATATTCTACAATGACTGTTATCCACAGCCACACAACAGTTCAATTCAAAAGAAATGTTGTAGGGAAATCCTAAAGCTAATGAACTGACATTGGAGTAATCCAGTGGATTACAACAGACGTTTCAGCATTACTGTTTCAAGTATTTTAACCCTGAGTGCAGCTAAATGAACATTTCTTTACATGAAAATGTCAGCAATTGTTTTGGGGGATTTTTACATGATTTAGTAGAAGTTGAGATTCATGCCGTTTGAGTATTTTTTTCTCCTTTCATGTCTACTCTGCAGTCATCACATGTAAGACATGGAGGAGGAAAGTATAGATGAGCGACCGGCCACAGTAATAGAAAGCCATCTTTCTCACTCCCTCTCTCGAACAGAATGAGATTCGTCCTCGAACATTTGCAAAGCCCTGATGTCTTTTCAAATCTGCTGCTCAGTAATGACCTCTCCTCCCTCCTTCCCTTCCCTTCCCTTCCCATCCCTCCCTCCTTCTTTCCTTTTGCCACCCCTTCACTCCAGCTTCTGTTGCCTGCCGATCATTCATCACTGCTGGGACACTTAATGAGAAACCTAACCAGAGCAGAATCAGAAGGAAACTCATTTAGATTCAATCAATACTCAGTGAAGATATTAGAACATGCTGCTTCTCTGTTATGTGATCTAGTGCAATAATGAAGGTGGTTGCTTGTTAATGTACACAGGATTATATTAATAAGTCTGCATACGACAAACAGAATTGACATTTGTCCCACTGACAAGTAATCAGTAGAGGGAAATATTTGAAATATACCATACATTTCAATTATAACCCACAAAAAAATGACTTTTAAGTTATGTGGACTACAAAATGATCATTTCTTGTGCTATACTCTAGTGACCGTACACTGGTTTATTTATTTTCCTTCTGCCAATCAAATCATATTAGTCAGAAATTGATCGTTTTTAGATGGCAAATCTAAATAGCACCATATGATCAAGGGACAGAAGAAGACACACAAGGAATGTGCTGTAAAATAAGACCACAGAGGAGTGTACAGTGGCTGTGTGGAGTTTGGATTAGGCCCAGTCTGTTCACAGACAGACATATAAACTCCTGCAAAAGAACTGAAAATGACCTCAGTGGTAGTTCCTGCTGCAGTAGGTGTCTCCAGGACCACATTTTGCCATGATGATAGACAGACTTACAAGGTGAAAACAATACCAGCTACCAGATCACAGCTGGTAATAGAGCAACCTAAGCATCCAGCACACTCCATGATTTGATCCCACTATAAATTAATGTGTACTTACTTGCCTTTAGCCGTTTTTACTCACTTCACTGCACTTGTTTACAATGCACACAGTAGAAACCAATTGTTGCTCCCAGCAGGAGGCTGCCAACTAGATGGGATCTGGTTCCCAGCCATTTTGCAGCCACTAGGAGTGCCGCTTCCTCCTCCTGGGGTGTGTCTAGATTCCACTGTAAGCACGACAGTTCGTTCATTCATGGCACAGTGTCACCATGAGATGGCATGTTCCTCACAAAAACACATTTACAAATAAACCATTGTGTGATACCCAGTGCACTGCAGAATCCTGGTTCTTTCTTGAGGCCATGGGTTGGATTGTGTGTTTCCCAGACTTACAGTAGTTCCTGGAATTTCAATAATGTTTGCCACTTGCCTCTGTGTCAATACTTAAACAGCATAAACCCTGACATTACTGCTGCATTTCTTTGACTTTCAGTGCATCATTTTAGACACACATCCCCAAAATTCATCAATATTACTATATGCATATATATTCCCACCTACCAGTATTTATTTATTGAGAAAAGACCACATTTATTTATCCTCATTTATACTGTATTAACAGTGACCATGAAATAGGTTTGGGTGCTCCATTCACAAACCACAGTTTAAGTGGGTTTGTGTTTGTAGTCATCTGGGTTAAGAGTCGTGGGGCTGGGAACCTGTCAGGATGACACAATGATGGCCTATTAAGTGTGCACAAAAAGGTACACTCAAATGCTAATGTATTTGGGAATATGAGAAAGAAATGTTGGAAATAACAGGCAGCTTAATCAGACTATTTTTTTTTCTATTTTATCTTTCTGTTTGCAATATTTTATATGACCAAATGACAAAGATAAGTGAAATGGATGTTTTATTTGGTGGGTTTACACCAAAAATTCACAGCGAGATCATCTGAAACTGTTTGTGGTGTGCAACATACCAAAACCTGCCATCTTACACCAATGCAAGTAGACGCGACAGTGTATTGATTCCACAGCAGTGACTTTTCAGTGTTTCTGTCAGTGATATATAAGAAAATACCAACACATCATTTTGGAAATTATTTGGTTTATCCTTAGCCTCTCATATTCTCATATCTTTGACATGATTAAAAAAAGACAGTCCTCAACAGTAACCACACCCAATTTGTAGTAAAAGCCCTTACATTCAGCTTGACATCCATTTGATAATGAGGGAGCTGGGAGACCTGTTAGAATAGCACATTGGACCATTAAGTACGAACAATAAGGTCGACTGTAGTACTAATGATGGGTTTGGGCTCTCCTACCTGCCAAGACAAACAGGACATGGTTGTGAACACGCTGTCTGTTGAAACTGATTGCACCATTTAAACTAGCCGGACCAAAACAATGAACTCCTTCGATGCCCGGGGAAAGTCTTCAGACTTTTAGAAACTTTGAAACATTTTTGACACGCAGCATCTTAGTTATTTGTGCCTTGTAAACTAATATATTAAGTTATGACTTTGTATCAAAAACATTGTGTTCTGGTGTGTTGCAGTACCACAGCAGGTAAGAGTGCATAGATGTTTGCAGCTGATTTTCTATGTACACATCATCGCACGCTGTTATTTTTCACTGTATATCATTAATTTCCCACCTGCTTTCATTTTTCACTCAGTTATGTTGAATAATGTATTTCTTGGCCAAGGGTGAGATCATCAGTAAGACATTGGAGAGAGCCAAGTGGGTTTGGGAAGGTAGTTTTATCTTGGACTTTTAACGACTTCAAATAAAAATGCCCTGACAGCTTTGATGGAGCTCATCATTCATCCATAAAGGCTGCTTTATTACAAAAAATTCCATTGTATAAAACTGAAATCAGTGTTTAACAGCTGACCTGTCCAGATGTGTAGCTGAATGAAGAACATTAAATACCATCAGATCCTGACCAAAGCTACGGCTGCACTCTCTCAATTTAAAGACTTATCGTTTCAGCTGCTGAGTGATGCAGGGATCTGTTACGGATCTGTATCTGTCACATACCAGCTGACCATTCTAGGTGGCTATATCTGTACATTATACACATCTCCATGCATTGGTACATATTGCTATGAATGTCCTAAAGCTTTTGCATATTTGAGATTTTTCACATCTTGAATCCAGCATGCTTAACAAGCTCAGTTGAGCTGTTGTTTTCCAAAGCAAATCATCTCATCTTCCATCACTGAACGACAGTTTTTGTCAAGCAATAGTGATTTACTCATGTTTAAAATTCCACATCCCATGCCAGGTCTAATTCTGTATTGTTCCTCTACTCCATTGTAAAACCAGACACACACACACACACACACACACACACACACACACACACACACACACACACACACACGTTCCTTCTATCCTTGTGAGGGCCCTCATTTACATAACACATTCCCTCGCCTCTTACTCTAAGCTTAACCATCACCACAAAATGCCTAATCCTAACCCCACTCTAATCCTAACCATACATTATTTAGTACGTTAATTAACATTAAAGGTCCAGTATGTAGGATTTAGGGGGATCTATTTGCAGAAATGTTTTCATTAGTTTATAATCACCTGAAAATCAGAATAATTGTTGTCTTCCATCACTGATTGGCAGTATGTGTGCATCAGTTTTTTTGTTTGTTTGTTTTTTCTGTGCTTCTATGGTCATAATTACTTACATCCTAATATTAAGACATTCACATAAACATGCAGACGTGAATATCAATGGATGCCAGCAACTGCTCAATTCAAACCAAGAGAGAAGTTTGGTCTGCAGTGCAAATTAAACAAGGCAACCAGCTGCATTCAAAATTTCATTCTATAATATATCTAGGGAGAGGGTAGAGAAGTTTTTCCTTGAATGAGCAATCTTTGAAGATACTCACTTGACCTCCTACAGGGAGAGAAACATAGCAGAAAACAGGCAAGGAAAGACATACAAGTGTTCAAAATAGCCATTACATGCTTCCAAAGCAACAGCAGGAAAAAAAAGGAGACCTGGACCCCTGCTCGTGAGCATTCGATACACTATGCTGGATGATCACTGCTCAAAACATCTCCAGACGCATACAAGAATCACAGTAAACTGCTGACCCATATGATAATAGCAAAAAAATATTTAAACTCCACACAACCAGTATCACTACAGTTACTTGAATGCTTTGGTGAGAGCATTCCACTGCCAGAAGCAGACCATGTCATAGACCCAGAGGAGACCGGGTCCGGAAGTAGCCGCTGCTGGAGAGAGCTGGGAAATATAAAGAAAGGTGTTAAGGTTAAAACACTGAAGGGCATATATTAAAACACATCGAAAGCCAGTGTTTCCCAAACATTTTCATGAGGTTGACGTTACAGAAGTGAGAGGACTCGCTGACAGTTATTCATATTTGGACATTGACGTTATTTTAGCTGTGTACTCCAGTAAAGAGTCTGACATAAATTAATGACTGTGAACTTCAAATGCAAATTCTCATCTTGAATTTGTGTGTATCAAGTGAACCATATCCTAATTATTGCCATTTAACAGATGGCTAATTTTAGAAGACCAAAGGTTATTAGGGTTAGGGTTAGGGTTAGGGTTAGGGTTAGAGATTCTTGACTTGAGGCTGCAGGGATATACACTCAGTGGCCACTTTATGAGGAACACTTACAGTCTATTGTAACCCAATACGCCAGCTCAGCCAAATACTGTTCAGGGTTTTTTACACTGTCTTATAGGTGTAAATTAATCATATGTTTTAGTATGGAGGTCATAGTTAGTGGTGGAGCTGTACTGAGCTGCAGTTTTTCTGATATTCTGCCCCTCACACATGAAACACCTGTCAATATAAAGTAGTTCAGTACAATACCACCTTCAACTATGACCTCAGTAATACACATATGATTGAATTTATACATTAAAGTCTGTTAACAATAACTGAACATTACAAACATAAAAGTAGAATTCATGGCAGAGTTGTAAAAAACTCTTCTATCACCTTCTAAAAGAGAGAGAAGAAAGTTTTATTTTGAGATGATGTTAAGTTAAATGTCACCCAAAAAATATTAAAGTGACATTGGTCCAATGAGCACATGGTAATTTTCCCTTTAGGCTGCACTCAACAAAATCTTTATGTAACCGTTTCATCATTCTAATCAAAGCTGGGCTACATTTCCAACTCAGCAGAACTGCCCTGTTAACCGAGAGATATTCTACTTTCATTTATTATTATTCTGGTATAAATTTCTTTACACACACGGGACTGATGGATGAGAGAAAGATCTCACACTAGTGTCTCTTAGAGGGCACTTCAACTCTTCCATCAGAGAAAGTTGGAATCACCAGTATGAGATATTTCATTTCTGTGACATTCTCACTCCACAGTTTTCCAGGAAATAAAAAATGTCACCATTATTAGTTACAGGGAGCCGTGAACATGAATGAGGAGTTGCTCTTCTGTGCAGCTTAAGTCCATTCTATCGAAGAGCTGTTACAAATATGACTTCAGTTTTGTGGTCATGCACAAACAGGTGGCCTAAGAGACCGTTCTGACTGCAAGGGATCGTGAGCACAACTCCACGTGTCTTTGGTTGTTTTCAGTAACAGGTCAGCACCACAAGGCCACGCAGTCTTGGGACTGGGATTTCTGTCTCTTGCAGTGCATTAGCACTGTCTCTTAATACACACACACACACACACACACACACACACACACAAAATAAAGACTAGTAGCTGAAAGAAAGGATGTGTAAATGCCTCTGTAGCTTGCATTAATTGCATGTTCCACGTACACTATTGACATATTTGCCAAGATGTAGAAGAGAGCTTGTCTGGGTTATTGCTGGTGGGATATGGTATTTGCACTCTACTACTCTTAAAACACAATGTTTTATGAAGCCTATAAGCATATATACAGTTGTCAGTTTGTTTAGTCCTCCTAATATTAATATAGTCAGAACTGCCCTGCAATAAATTCTCCCTTCACAAAGGTTGTAATGATCAGTTTTTGTTGTTTAAAGGCATTATTTCTACTCAACATCTCTAAATATTTTGTTGTTTGGTTGATAAATTGACCTGTTTCTGAACATTTACATACTCAGACTTGTCAATCCAAAAGGTTGGCTGTAACATTGATCAAAGACATAGCTGCCAATTTCATGTGTTTGCTACATTCCCTGCCCGTACAGTAGGTGGCGAGGTAGTGAAATGGTGGTAAAAATGTCAATATTCAAAATCTACACAGTTGATTTCTCACCTCAAAAATTGTCAGAAATGAATTTTGTGATGAAATAGCAAAACAGAGCTGGAAGAACTTTCCACTGTTGACCCAGGTGGTTGTATGTTAAGCTGAATATGAAGCTGAAATTGCCAGTGGCTAAGCTAAGACAGTATCAATAAGTTTTATGTTGTGTGTTTTATGTTTTTGACATTACTTGCAACAGGCATGGCCAAGTTACACCTCATGAGTAAAGAGCGGTGAACAGCTCCATCATTATACGGTTCAGATTAAATTAACAATTAACCTGGAGTTAGGTGCTAGTTCTCCTCAAGCATGTATTTCTAAAGGACTAATTACACACCAAGTTATGAAAATTTAGTTTATTCATCATATATAGTATATGACCTGTGGAACTTTATTTCATTTTCCCTTTATCTTGTGCTGAACTGGTGAAGCAACTGGGTTGTGTGACTGTAAAATCAAAATGTATGTACAAATAAACTAATGACAAGGTAGAACTAAACTCTTACAAGGGCCTCAGTAACTTTAAATGAGGAGGTAGAACTGAGAGACACATGAGAAACTATTTAAAGGACCTACGTTGAGCTCCAGTGGATTTAAATTACACTAAAGCTGAAAAAAAAAAAAAAATAATAGAGAGAAATTGTAAGGGACAGTAAGGACCCAATTGGAGTACCACTAGAGGGCTGAAGTCACACAGTCTTAGACTTGAGAATGTCAGTGTTCAGTCTGGAACAATGGTGAGGCTCAGGAATTGTTTGGCAGACTAAACATGCAACAGTAACAAGCAGGATTAGATCCAGGAAATACAGAGCAACAGATGTCGTCAAACTCAGAGGGCTAAGGTATTTACTATGGAGCAGACGATCAGGGGAAGTCAAAGACAGCCAGGTCCGGTAATGAGAGCTCAATTTGATATCACTGGAGAGTCTTGCATGCTGTGAAAAACAATGTGGCATTGATTGTGTGTGGGAGAGCTGCTTAAGTACTGGGTTGATTGTAATGAACTTCAGGTGTGTGACCAGGCGAGTGGACAGGTAGACGACACTGACAACAGGTAAGAGGCTGAGTGATTGTGACAAATACTTATTTTTTGAGATTTAGGCTTTATTTTGGATGGTTTCAAGGGATTGAACACACAGTTCTGTGTGTGTGTATATGTGTTGTATGTATATGTATTTATTTATTTTTATTATTTATATATATGTATTTGCAATTTGTTCAAATTTATTCCTGAGTTCTTCTTACAAACTGCTCCTCTGAACCTAGACTGTGGTCCTAGCTAAATACAATCTACAGTGCAACACCTGCATCTGTGAGAAATCTGTGAGTGCATGAGTGTGTGTGTGTGTGTGTGTGTGTGTGTGTGTGTGTGTGTAGGAGAGAGAAAGAGCATGTTGGTAATATGCGGGTTGCCAACGTAAAACTGTAGTGCGGCCGACTGTGTAGGATTGCAAGTTTATTTAAAGCGGTCTATAACCAGTGAACTAGCTAAAAGTCATACACCTTGCATTCATTAATTACTGCCTGGTATTTACTTAACACTTAAGCATCTAATTTTGCTAATTGATGTATTCAAACCTCTTCTTTAAAGCATGTAGATGTACAAGAAGATTTTTAATGATTTGTGATGAGGGATCTGAAGGTCTTTCGTCAGATCACATGATCACATATTGACAGCAGCAAGATGCAATCAGATTTTGTTCTAATACCTTGCTGGCTATTTGCCTGATGAAAAGTAGCTGAATTTTCTTCAGCCCGGCAAAGTTTTAGGAGCTTTAATCCAGTGTGTGGGTGCTCTCCATTTTTATGCCTCCGTGCTGTAACAGCCATGGCCAGAAGCATTCTGTTTTTGGGTTTTCCATCAGTCTGTGTGTGCATATGTACGTACCGCCTCTGTCTATTGCATTCTCATGAAATGACCTCTCAGGAAGGCCTTGAGGGGATTTCTTCAAATCTGGCATAAACGTTCACTTGGACTCAAGGATGAGCTGATTAGATTTTGGTGGTGAAAGGTCACTGTGACTACACAAAACACATTTTTGGCCACAACTCAACAGTTCATATGCTGATTAAAATTTCAGACAAATGATAGGATAAAATGAGGAAGGTTTGGCATTTTATATCCAAAAGGTCAAAGGTCAGCTTCACACATAAACACTTTTCTGGTCATTATTCAACACCATGACTCAGGAACAGAAGGGCAGATTGTGACCATATTTCACATTTGGTCAGATGAAGTCAGTGAATTGGTGACACTAATCTTGAGTGTCCACCTTGAAACTATGCTGATTGTATAGATGGCGCATAGATGTCATGTGGGGTTGAAGATGTGTGTGAAGCATCCACGTTTTAGCGTGTGTAGCTTCTTTGCAGCAGCATCCATATTTGAAGCATTGTAGTCCACCACAAGCTCATTGGTTCATCTGATATTGAGCTTCAGGTGATTGTTGTTGCACCATATGATGAAGCTCTCTATCAGTCCTCTGTGCTCCTCTGGAAAAAGAGTCTCTAAGTGAAAACAACATGTTTCTCACTGGAAATGATTCACTGGAATCATACATGTCAATATAGTGAGAACTTCCATTTCACCAAAAAATGCACTTAAGACCTTTTATTAAATTCCTTCAGAGTCTTCTATACATATAGTTTATGAGTCCGGACACACATGGATGTAAACTGCAAAACTGACTGGTCGGCAGAGCCACACAGCTGTGAGGTGGTAATTCTAATTAATTCATTATCTGTTACTGTTTCAATAACACTGAATGAGCTATTACTGCCTCTATGTTTCATTTGCGATTCAATACAAGGGGCGACTGTCTGTTGTGTCATTTCAAGGCAGTCTTGGGGAGTATTGTTATTGCATGTTTACAGTGTACTTGAAAACAAAAAACGCCACCAAACATCCAATCCTTTTCTTAATTCAAACCATCTGAATCTGTAGCCTGTTTTTGGAGTCCAGCAATTTACTTAGTCTTAACAGAAAGAAGGATTGAACAAAGTTTAAGAGATAAGGAGAAAGATATATTCTTAAAAAAAAAAAAAAAACCCACTATGGACAGAAAAATCTTGAGGAGTGTGCCTGCGCTGTACATATGAAGAGGTTTCCATGGTAAAGAGATAAATTGCTCTGCTCCTCACTTTATAAATAATTACTTCCTGAATCATTATTTTATAACCACGAGGCAAAATAAAGAGCACTTTGCCTGTACAATGTTAATGCAGGGTTGACAAATCATATACTATTTGTCAGTGGAACCAGGTGGGCTGAATCGTTCCTGTCTGAGAAGCAGTGATCAGCGTATTGTATGTGAGGAAATATTTCAAGAGAAAGAAGAGTCATACCACCAATCACCAGTCACTAGATGATGATGAAATTAAGGACGAGGACAATACTCCACATAGAGCCACAGCTGAGTTTCATTTGATGATGTCTACTGTACGTTGAAGTCTAGAAACTAGATATCTGAAAACCAAAACATTCATGCTGAATTCATAATGAAGGTGGGGGTGTGACTTACAAATGAAATTCCTCTGCAACCATTCTTCATTAGCAATTTATTGTAACTCCACTGGCAATGTACAGCAAGCACAGGAAGCAATGTGACGTTCAAGACAGATGGTGGGTGGCTGTAGAAGCATTTTCTATCCCCACCTGCAGTCTGGGTCTGAACATCATGGACAGTGTTGACATTTTGACCAATTAACCTCTGTAACTTTATCCCAGTAGTTCCAGTTGCTTAAATTTTGGGATTGTTCAGATGTTAGCTAATCTCAGTAGATGTACAAATGTAGAGTACAATGGATTTAGTGTCAGAACAGCTATTCATGAATCACTGTAATGTGTGTTGATAATGTGATATCAAATAAAAAATAACTTTTTATTTGAACTTTAAAGACATTTCTAATAATAAAAAGGATGATCAGCAACAACAGATTTGCATATTGCACCAACTTGCAGCATGCATTTTAAGTACTGTTTGTTAAACTCGCAATAGACAAGATTTTTGCTTTAACGTATCATTATGAAGTAAATGTCATTTGCACAGTGCGTTGGCTGTAGAATAATGATGGCATCATTGTGATCTGCTTTCACTGTGAAATTAGTGTGATTTCCCAGGAAAAGGAAGACTGGCAATCCAATCTTGGGATCACTTCTAGTTTCTGTCATGTATCCCTCATTGATGAAATGAATGAATGAACTTGTGCTTTTTCTCCTCATGCTTTCTTTTACTCTCCTCTCCAACTTGATGCTAGGTGCTGCTGTAATTCATTGTTTGTGCAAAGCAATACTCAATCTTATTACTCCATATACAATTATCTCAATTTCACCTTAGCTCTTCAGTTAACATACTTCTGTCTTCTCTCTTAATTCCGAAGCTGTTTTCCAAAGTGTTGATCATTTCTTCACAGAAGTTTTAAACATACATTATGTCCATTCTTTTTGGGAGTTGCAATCTGCTCGTCTTTGTGACAGCAGGGCAAACAATAATACCACTTGGAAACGCTGTGGATGTTCAAAAAAGTTGTCAGTTTCCACTTTAAAACTAGAGTAGGTAAAGTATTTTAGAAGCAGTTTTTTTTTTTTTTGTTTTGTTTTTGTGGACATTCCCCTTGCATCCCTGCAGTTGTGTTACATCCTCAACCCAGCTTCATACCAAGCAGCAACCTCCGGGGCTGAAAAATGAAGAGTGAGGAATGAGAAACATAAGAGACACATTGTTTCTTACATAACTGAACAGCCTGTTGTCACTCCCAAGTTGTCACACATGGTCGCTATATCAGAACCCCTTGATGTCACTTTTTAAGGCATCAGGTACCCGTTTAGCATACTTTTTCTACATGCAGGGTAGTCTGATAGATTTCTATTGACAGCCTTCTGTCCCATTATGTCAAATGATATAAAAAGTGAACAGTCCACCTGTGGAGGAGGGTTGGGGTGATTGGTGGGTCAAGCACGAAACCTTCAACTAGGGTTTGTGTCCCGTGTGAAACCAAAAGTAGGCATTATGGTATTATGGAACAAACATTATGGTACATATGGAACATAACTAACGTACTTATTTTAAGTCAAACTATGATCTTTTCTACTACTACTTCTCCTAAGCAACTAGTTTTATTGCCTAAACTTAATCAAGAACTTTTAGTGCCTCAACTGAACAAAACTGCAACTATTTTACAATATTAACCATTATTGTTCTTAGCAAGCTTTATTTTGAAAGTCTAACGTTGTTAACCAGACATTGCATTTTTATGATTTCCAGCTTGACCCCAGAGTCCTTCATGTGGAAAACTGACACTATGCGACAAGCTGGGAGTGATGACATGTTGTGTTATGCCCCGGTCTAGGGGAACCCTTGACATAACAGATGCACTCCCCCCAGTCTGCCCACCCCAAAGAAGGCCAGCAACTAGATAAGCCGAATTCAAACAAGGTGCCATTTTATTTAGCTTCAGGGGAAGAACAGGCCAACATAACAAACTAAAATCACCCTACACTTTCATAATAAACGAAAGGAAAATAAATGACAAATTTATAGCCTGAGCTCCTGACATAAAGAAAAAAAAAAAAAAAAAAACAACAAAAAAAAAAAAACACAGGAGAAAACGGGTTCAAAACAAAAGCTTCTCCCCCCTACTTAACTGCCCTAACTATTTACAAATATTTACACTATTTACAAAAGTTCAAAACTTGATTTTCACACAC
>JBBMOE010000044.1:4033058-4137100 GCA_037975065.1 Chaetodon trifasciatus
AAAAAAAAAAAAAAAAAAAAACACATACACACTCACAAATGACCCACAGGGTCATAACAGTTGACCTCAAACATTTGGCATTTCAGTGCTGTTACAGATTGACTACATGATGTATCATCATATACTGTATCTGCATTCAGGTAATACTGGCCAGTTGTCACGGAGCACGTTTCGGGCCCAAGCGCAGAACCACCACAACACAGGTAAGGCTTTTATCCACCTTTTAATCTAGGCAGGATTCACAGCCACAATCACAGTCTCAAACACTCAGGCAAACAATGTCCAGTAAACAATTGCAAGACTCATGGTCAGGGACAAAAGGCTAAGGCAGTTACCAGGGAGCAGGAGAACAGGCATGGTCAGAGACAGACAGGGTCAGCAACAGGAGATCAGGCCAAGATTCAACTGGAGAGTCTTGCATGAGGACAATGACAATCTGGCCACCAGTGAGTGTGGCAGAGCAGCTTATATAGTGCACTGATTGCAATGAGTCTCAGGTGTGTGATCAGGTGAGCGGGCAGGTGGGTGTGGCTAAGAGTGGAAAGGTACTGAGGGCACTGGTGAGCAGATGAGGAAACAATGGCAGCAGGTAAGAACTGTGACAGCCTATATACAAAACGATTTGGCAACTTTCAGTAAGGCTCTACTTCATTTACTGTTGGGTTGTTTAACATATTAACAATAAATCGTAATATATTGGCTGATCATGCATTTTACATGTTAAATCTTAACTTGTAAAGTGAGTGAATTTCACAGGATTAAATGACAACAGGTCTGTTGCCCTGATGTGGTCATGAATTCCATTCCAAAAATGTATTGCCACCCGAAGGACATCACAGAACCCCCTTTTGAACCCTCTTCAGTTTGCCTGGCAGGCAAACACCAACATGGGACTGCCCTACACCCTACAACACCTGGACTCCCCAAGGACAAATATACTGTATACCAACCACTGCACATCAGGAGACACGTCTGATAAACTGCAGATGACACAACTGTCATCAGCCTCATCCGAGACGGTGACGAGTCTGTGTACAGGATAAGCCCTCCAATACTGCCCCCATCACCATCCAACAACACTGTGTGCTGTGGAAAATATCAAGATTTTGGGATGCACTGCATCTCCCTGGACCTAAAGTTGACATCCAACATGGACACAATCATCAAGAAGGCCCAGTGGAGGATGTACTTCCTGTGCCAGCTCAGGAAGTTCAACCTGCCTCAGGAGCTGTTGATCCAGTTCTACACTGCAGTAATTCAGTCTGCTCTCAATTCATCCATCACTGTCTGGTTTTGAGCAGCCACAGAAAAGGACAGGAACAGACTACAACAGACACTCAACCTGCCCTCCATTCAGGACTTCTCCATACATCTCCAGAGTCTGAAAACATCACTGCAGGCCCATCATACCCTGAACACAACATATTCCAAATTACACCTCTGGTAGGTGGTACAGACACAAGACCAGTTTCTTTCCACAGGCCATTCTTCTAAATTTAAAGCAGTCATATAGTGTCAGATATAATCCCTGTTCTAAAAAGTAAAAATCAATATATTTCTATTATACATTATATTTTTATAGTTTAAAATGTATCAGTCTCAACATGTACACATCATCATGCACTGTCACTGTCAATATAAATCCTATACATTGTAAATACAGTACACACGTAGTATGCATTACAAACCACTATTATATACATTCTTTTTTAATTTGTATTTTTTTTATACGACTTACAGAAACCCTTCACTTATATATTTGTACTGCATTTAACAGAATCTGAAGTCTATGTCTGCCCATATATACCTCTCATCCCTGCTACACGTCAGTGAAAATGCAGCTCCAGGTCTCCTTCTCAGCCTGATCAGCATGTTTAATAGATGAAGCAGTTAATGAAAAAAAGACAAAGAGCCTCTGATTAGACAACTAGAGGTAAATAATAACTCCATCCCCGTGCACTCTACAGCCAATGGGAATATAGATACGCTTTGTCTCATCAGTGTGCAAATTTTCCATTTTGACTATACCCCTCTGACTCCACACTACCACTATTCTTTTATATTCTAAAAGTAATTAAGGTCACAGGCATAGAATTCATTTAATGTGTGAAGCTTGCAAGACATCATCAAATCATGACATGTTTGCTGTTCCACTGCAGACAATAAAGCCCTCTATAAAAAATGCACGACTAAAAAAAGGAGCCCAAGAGTGTAGCTTGATAGCCCTCATAATCTATCTAATCCACCCAACTTTAGTGAGTCAAAAAAGGGCAGGGGATTAATTTAAACGATGGCTATTGATTGAGGCATTAGACCTTCAAACTGTCTGAGAGGAATTAAACTGTTTGGGACTGTGCCTAAAATACCAAGTGGGTCTCTGCAGCAGGGCATAGAGAGGGAGGGAGGGAAGATGGTGGTACATTACTGCCTCTGCAAGGTAAACTGGCCCTCCAATTGGATGCCTGAAGCAATGCCACGGCTTACAGCTCACACAGCAGTCACAGTAGCTAAATCACAAGTGAAACAGCTTGAGGAAAGGTGAGGAGCTTTAACTGCTGGAGGACACAGGAGGCTTTGATGTGGGATGTATGTTAGTTTGATGTCCAAGACTTTTCAATCAGCTGAGACAAATGGATGATGTAAAGATACCCGTCATTATGACAGATATGTGATAATTAAGTCTTATCAGAGAGTCTTTGGTACTTAGACTCCACAGGGAGATTTTGTAATCGACCAGCCCTTGCCCTGAGCAGCAGCAAGATAAATCGCCCCCATGGAGTCCAGACACCAGTGGTGCTGGTGGCTGATGACTCTGCTGAGACTGATAGGCTGATGACACTGATGAAATGATGAAGCTCAAGATCTGCAAAGACAGGGAGGTGATGGGGAGGTGGAGGGGCGTGCATAATAGCAAGAAAGGCTCACAATGAAAGTGTGTCGCTGTGCTATCGGATAGATTTGACCAGCTGATGAGAACAGCTGGTATCTCAATTTACAGCTGCAGACAATGACAGCGAGGAAATTATGAGTGAGCATGTTGGAGGAGTGAATGCGGGACGTTATGACAAATAATCAACAGGCCTAAGCATGCAAAAGAAGAGTGTTCCTGACTGAATGTTCACTAGAGCTTCATGCTTTTGTTATTGCAGAAATTAATTATATAATTAATTCTATAATTATATATATAATTATATTTAAATAATAAAACTGATAGGATGAGGAGCAATGTTTAGAACCTGGATCCTATATCTTAGAGAACTGATGCCCAACCTGGGGTCCCGACACCCACTAGGGGTTATCAAAGGGGGATTTTAAGGGGTGTGAAAAAACATGATAATTTACTTATGCTAAACAATGGAGACGATGATTAACTGAATCGATGAGCCCAATGATCTGATGTTTCCCAGAAAAACAAGAATAAAGAGTTATTACAGACTAGGCTGATGTGTGAATGTATGGTTATTTTACCCCTCCATTCACTTTACCTCACAATTTTTCTTGCTCTAATGGGTGTCCGGGGAAAAACAGAACTCAAACCCGAATGCAGACTAAACAAAAGGTGGAGCTAGTGCATTTCAATGTACAATCAAAACAGAGACTTATGGGAGGGTGAGGCTGGTGCGAAAGGCAAAACAAAATCCACAAAAAGAAAAAAATAAATAAATAAAAATAAAGCACGGTCCAGTGTGAAAATGAGGCAAAGGTCCATCAAACAGAAAATCCAGGAAAAAAAACTCACATACCGACAGGACACAATTAAAATTACTCATTTAGCAGACACTTTTATCCAAAGCGACGTACATATGAATTCACACACCGATGGCACAGTATAGGGGGCAGTTTTGGGGTTCAGTATCTTGTACAAGGCTACTTCAGCATGTGGACTGCCGAAGCCAGGAATCGAACCACCGACCTCCTGATTTTGGTTGACGACCACTGTACCTCCTGAGCCACGGCCGTCCTAAACACCACGTGTGATGAACTACCGAAGACAAAGGGGAACACACAGGCTTAAATAAAGAGGGGACACCTAAAGAGGCACGGGTGAAACAAATCCAACAATCACAATGAAAACACAGGAAGTAAAGAAAAATGTGACACATGAGGAAAACCTTCAAAATAAAAACAGGAAATAGCAAAACTAAACAGACCGGATCAGGACAGCATGAGGGGAAAAAGATGCATGTGAAGGAAACAAGGAAAACAAAGGGTATTGAGATATTCTCATTGTTTCAAACACAGTTTGACAAAAGCAGCTTCTCATTTCTTGCTGACTGTTGAATGGACCAAAATTTCTTTGAAAGATGGATCTTGATTTTTAAGTTTTAGGTTTGAGCAAATAAACATAGTCCTCATAAAGATAATGAAACAATCCTTTTTGAATTTATTTATCTTTATTTATTCATTTTCCTTCATCATGTCAAAAAGACATGAAAGATAGTCAGGTCTGATTAAGTCTACTTCTCCCACCTGATAAGAGTAAAAATTCAACACATTATAAATTTGTTTAAATAGTTAGAAGCACTGCAAGAGGCTTGTGATAAGAAAAAGCTTGACATCAAAGTGTAGCAAAGCTTTTCAAGACTCTGTGGGAATAAAAAGTTATCCAGTTAACAGTATGATTACCATGTCATACAAGCTCTTGTGGGTCAACTCAGCATCGAGCAAGCGCTTTCCTGTGTCAAAATCCCACCGCATGCATACATTCATGCCTCCCGTTGCATGCATAACAGTCAATTCAATGCTGCCATGACCTTTCATTTTCCCCAAGCCCCGCAGGGGAAGTGCAGAAAAGGCAAAACCTGCACATTAATCACAATGCTTCCTTGACAGAGCTTTGATATCACTACAAATGAAAAAAGCAGAATGGAAGAGTGTTCCTGCAATACTACCAATCGGATTAAGTTTCCTCCTGTCCCCGAAATGTGCAGATTGAAGATCAAAGTGTGAAGATTGTCAAAGCTCAGTTCTGCAGCTCTGCTCCAGCACAGCTTCCTGCTGTCTCCCTGATAAAAACATGTCTCATCTGTTCAGTGTCCTGTGTGTTTTCTTGATGCGTTTTCTTTGATTGCACAGAATGTCACTACCCTGAAGAACATTCCATAAAGCCACCACAAATGATGCTCAAATTAAATATACCTAAGATGACATGTCTTTTTAGTTCCACTCAGCATGTCAGTCAAGGCACCAGCTCCAATATTCCAACATAACCTTGTCAAAACATAACAGAGCGTGGTTCAGGACCAAAGCCTGTGGCCTCACACTGCTCAGCTCATTTGCATGGCGAGAAGGTCAACTGCAGGCTCGTCTTGCGAGATGGAGCCTCTGTGAAAGATTTGAATTATTTACACTTCATTCCCCACTCTCAGGGCAATGGGTAATTGTGCTATTTTGCAGAAACAATCACATTAATATGAGACTTAAAGCCTAAGTAGACTGAGACTAATATAAGACTTAAAATTGAGAGATTTTTTTTTCTTTTTATTGTACTTGGCCCTGGGGATCAGGGGATGATCAAAGGTTAAAAAGAACATTTGATATTGAAAATAAACTCCTTAATATTCTGATTTATGTCATCAGTTTGCACTTCAAAAAGAACCTTTCCATCAAAACTCTGTTTGAGGTTTTTCAATTTCACTTTCTAATTTCAAATTGATTTGATTCATTTGCCATTTCCACGTGTAAACCTTGTTCACACCATGCAATGGCGCTTCAGGAACATCTGGAACTTTTTTATTTTATCTATATAGAGATATCTGTTGCTTGCTGTCCTACAATGTGTGTATTTGTTTGCACCTGGACGGAGCTCCAATAGTAACATTTGTCTTTGCACACTTTTATGATAGTTACACTTTTTAATGTATTTATTACTGTCCACTGAGTTCATTTTGTACTCTTTTGCATTAAGGATATTCTTGTACTCTGATGTTATGGTCATCTGTACACACATTTCTGTTGCAGTGTGTTACGAGGCATCAGTGACAAAACCATTTAAAACAGACTAGAGGTCACAAAGGAGAGTTCCTTTTCTTTCACCACTTTCCCTGACACATGCTTAACTGATTACGTAGATGGAAATGCTTTAGGCTCAAACTGCATATTCAGAAATCAATCAACGAATGATCCCCTGTTCTTCTTTTCCTTCTTTACCAAACCTATTATCCAATGCAGTAGTGTGAAAAACAATTAGTCATTATATCTTTTAAATCTCTACTTTATTTCCATTGAATTTTCCTAATCCTTTTCATTCTTCACACATTACACGACACTCTGCTCATTTACAGAGATCAGCCGGTGACAAGGATTAAGGCATCATTTTAAAGTGATTTCATTCTTCAGCTTCAGAAATGAGCTTAAAGACTGTCATATAAGATCTGAGATAAATGATGTCACCAGCTTCAAAAGTTAGTCTGTACCATTGCATCTACTTGGTGTGGTGTTGTTAGACATCAGTTGTGGTTGGACTGGCTGTCTCTGTGCCATTATTAGGTTTCACTCACCTGCAGACAAGTCTATTCAAAGTTATGCAAGTTAGTGTGGAATTAATTTCTCATTACAAAAAATATCTCACCCCTGCAGCTTCACTGTGGAATTATGTTATTTTAGTAAATAAATTAAAGATGGTGCAACCTGTCAGTAAAGCAAGGCCATGGCCAGGATTTTAGGAATACTTAGGTCATGATTCCAAGTTTCCCAATTGCAATTGATACATTTTCTAACAAATGTATCACCCTACATGAAGGTGTAATGGTCTGCTTCGAAGGCTTACTAACAAGGAATTAACGAGGAATTACTAACATTTAGCAGTATGTAAAACAAAGAGATTAAGACCATAAAATGTAATTTGTATGTAATTACAGAATGTAACTTCCTCATGTTATTGCCCCTAATTTCCCAGAAACATTCAATCAGTCAGCTAACAGCGAATGCTCTTCCATCTTTGTTGCAGTTCAAGTACATATCACTGACAACATGTGGCAAGTTATGAATTTTATCTTTCATTTAGTGTTATGTTGTGCTCATCATTATTTTTTTCTTCCAGATGAAGCTGATGAAGCACTCCTGAGGATGACCTACGACACTGAGGCTGGTAACAGTTAACATGGAAGACAAAAAACGATTTACTGGAGAGAATATCTCCAGTTAATCATGTTATTTGAAATCATGTCATATAATCAAAAACTCCAGAATGGAACATGAAGGAAGAGCTTTCTTTTAAGTTTTGTATTTTTTGCTTTTTCCAGTTTCATTATGCAGCAAACAAGCAACTCAACCTCATATGAAATGAATTTATGTATTTGATTGACTATGCTCAGTTTAACAGTCTTGACTGTGGAGAGCATGAACAAAACTTCTGAGGTTGAATAGAGCGAGTTAATTGCTCCCATTGAAATATCATGCAACCCTTTCACAATTAGCATGTAGCTGAGGGGATTGAAACATCATAAACAAAAAGCTTTGTCTTCATAGAGTAGATTTCAAATAAATCTCATCTGCACCAAGATTATCGGAGTGAACACACAGAGAGAAAACACAGTAAGTGTGATGCCCATAGAGATCAAACAGAGCAGAAACAGCAGTGACAAAGTCATCTGAAGGTAGATGCGCTCCCCTGCTCTCTGTTTCTATTTAATTTCTGATTATCGCACAGATATGCGGTGTGATCATTACAGAGTGACGCCAAATGCCTATCGCCCTGTTTGCTCAGGGCTCCTCTCCTTGGCAAGGCAATCACTGATGAATATTTAAAGCTTTCACCAACAGAAATAGATTGTCAGGGTCATATGAGGTGTCTGCACAAAGCGTCCCCCATCCTGTTTCGATGGCCACACTCAAGGACGCTCAAAAGCTCATCAAGGAACTGTCGACTGCCATGCTGATCTGTGGCCAGTTCAAACAAGAAGTAATCATTTTTCACAGCCATGCAGCTATAACACTTAACTACTTGGCCAAGTATGGATGGTCAACAAGCCTGTAAACTCTTTCTGTAAAAGATGACAGGCTAACAAGTACTGGTTTGCGCTGCTGGAGCTGTCTGTAAATTAGCCACTAAGTTGGTTCTAACATCTAATGCTAGTTTGTTTCAGACTAGTGAAACCAAACTTATAACCAGTACCCATATTTCTCAAACTGGGGATCCAGCTCAATTGTACTTTGTGTTTAGGTGTTCCTTAGTCATTAGTACTATATGTTTTGTATGATATTATCACTGCTTAATTACCCCAAATCTAAATGTTACAAAGAGCAAACAAGGAATATGTTACTGTCTGATCAAAGCCTCATAACCACTAATCACTGCATAGGTGAAATTACAGCGTCTCCCACAGTCACTCAGAAAAGGAAAACCACCCACTAACTAGTGAACACACCTGAAGACTTAGCGCACAAGCTCTCAAGCAACTGTGGGAGAAGTGATTGTATCACCTTGACAACAGAGGGTCTTTATCACTGCTTTTCAAAGCATCTTGAGCAGGCATCCTGGTGCTGCCCACTCCGTCTGCGAGTAAATCAGGTTAGCAGTGGATTAGGCTGAGGCACCTTGTTTGTGTAATGCACGTTATTTTCCTGAGAAAGCCTTCACCGGTGTCAGGAGGCATTAGTGCAAAATTGTCAATCTTCCTTTCTCTCTGTCTCTCTCCTGCTGCTATTGCTCCCTTTCTCTATGTCAGACTTTCTCCTTGGAGATTTGGTGAGGCTGCAGGATGATAGTTACTTCAAGTGTATGTCTCAGCTTTTGAGTGCTGATAGGGGTGGAAATGAATGCTGTGACAGGGAGAGACTTTGATCTACTCATAATCCCGGCTGTGAGGTCCTGGCTTGGCAAGTGACAAATTGTCAACAACTAATCATGTCATCAGGGCAGCATGATGAAAAAGCAGCTCTTTTCACCTTGAGCTAGTTGTCTGCATTATACAGACAACATATGTTTTTGTTTTTTCAAAACTTCCAACAACTGAAAGACAAAGCAATGAATCTACAAAGGACCTAAAGGCTGCTATATCATCCATTCCTTTTATTTCAGAAGAATTTAATAATTTTTATCTCTCTGTTTTAGGGAAAATGTGTTGAAGTGAAGCTATTTGAATACTGTTAGTGCATGAGCTCAGATGCTGTTTACATAGAGAATTCATGTAATGCAGAAATGATCCTTTCTCTGCCAAAGCAATGGTTGGTGTATGCCAACACAACCATAAAGTTACTTTCCTCAAAATCCCAGTCCAGTATCATTGGGTCATTTACACAGAGATGTTTCCTTTAGTCAGATATAGCTGTGAAATTGTCTGCAATTACACCACATAATCTGGCTCTGTAATAGCTGGATAAGTGAAATCCATTCACTCTTCCTCTTCATTTCCCTCCTGTTACTTTCAAACCATTCTCTGTGACTGGAATAACATGCCTTTATATTTCAGGGTGCAGTGCTTATTGCTGTGTTGTTTCTTCATCACATTTTTCCTCCAGAATGCATTTGGAAATGTGTTCATTGTAATGATATGTCATTAATCAGATTTTCTGATGATGAGGTTTAAATATCTGTCGGTGGAACTCTTTTATGTCAGACACACTGTCTTTGTCAAGTACAGTGGTAGCATGAATAGAGCCAACTCAGACTTGAAACTAATGTTACTAATGACACTAGTAGAATTAATGAGAAAATAACTTCTAATGTGATAAAATGTAATCATAATATGTTGGGAAGAAGCAAGAAGAAGCAAGTAGAAGCAAGTTTGGTTATTTGCAGATAATAACTGAATTAATATCATTAAAAATGTAAAAATATCAACTAATAATAACAGGGCACCACCCTGACATCAGGGTTATAACCAACCATGGATACAGACTCACAAAAGGGGGCTGTTTGCTTAAAATGTCAGTGTTTAATATACCAGTTTACATGCATCAGGTGGGTTAAAGTTCAGATTATGGTTAACAGTAAAGGGTTGAATCTGAGCACTGACCCTCACAATCAGCTGTTACCAGAATACATCTGCACAAATAACTACAGACAACTGCTCTTTAAATGTACAATAGCTTTTGTGTAACTTCAGCAATAGTGATAAACAATCAATATTCCTACAATCAATAAACTATTGTCCAACTACAACTATAACACAAGCAGCTATAATACAAGTAACTACAATAACAAGAAGTAAGGCAACAAGCATGTGTGTTGCACATGTGCAGGGCTGGCGATTGCTATAGGCGATCTAGGCGGTTGCCTAGGGCGACAAATGTGTTTGGGGCGTCCTCTAGTGTCACCCTTGCTCTTTGTTGCCCTTTACCATTACTCATGGAATTACAACAATTTTTGCGAAATAAAACATGTTTATTAAACATGACTATCGTAGGGCGCCCCTCAGCCGCACGTTTACTTGTCAATGTGATTATTAGATTGAATTGATGAATTTGTCAATCATTCCTAAGGGGGGGCGGGGGTAGTTCGTGTGCGTGCTCTAGTTGCGTTGCGTTACGTTAGGCAAGCGCTCAGCTGCTGCCTTGATCAAGCTTCACCACCTAAGTTGATTCCCAAAATGAAGCGGTCTAAACCCACTGGTGCACAGGGTCGTAAACGGAAAAAGGAAGAAGATAAAAGAAAGCCAAATATAGAGGTAAGTCTTCTCATCTCAGCCATTAAAGTGTCCAACGAAATAAAGTTAGCACTGTGCATCATCTAATATTGGACGTTTCATTGCTGTCACTAAGCTATGGCTAGCTAGCGACTGTTACTTTGCTAGCGTTCTACGTATAGTTAGCAAACATAACTTCACTGATAACCTACGTAGATGTAAATGTCATAAGACAAGAATCTGGATAACGTATGCTTTGAATAGTGGAGGTTGTCAGAGAGGTTGCATTGGAACGTTCATTTTAATTATCTCTTACACATAGGATGTTTCTGATACATGAACATGAACTCTATTTTTGCCTGCATAAGCAGGCTACTGCGTCTGAGTTTAGCCATGGTTCTGGGCAGTGGACTCCTTAGCTTATTTCATAACTTCCACAATCCACAAAAAAATCATAGCCTAAATCACCAGCTAATGTGCTGTCAGTAATATCTCCAGTGCTTCAACCCCTTCTTTCATTTTGCATTTTGCCCCACCTTCTGGTTTTGAAAACCCTCAGAATAGTTATGAAAAGTAGGCTACAGTCTCTAGATTCATTATAGTTAAAAGGCATCCTGTTTAGTGAGTTCTCAACTAGCAACATAGTGGGTGTTTTTTTGTTTTTTTTTTGTTTTTTTTTTTGGTGATAGTGGTGGTGTTCACGCCTCTGTAAAGTTCCCCTCCAGGAATATACTAATATACGTATATGGTTTTTTTTTTTTTTAAATTGGCCAGATGCACTCAGGCAATATTTGCAGAGGCCGGCACCTGGTAGAGAAAGGACGCCAGATCCTTCATATTCACCTCCCTCTGAACTTTGCAAGTACAACTAGTACTATTGTTGCTGTTATTGTTATTGTTGTTATTAGCAATTACTTCTTTTATAATCACATCACATTAACACATTAATCAGTAGTATTATTTCACCTTGTAACAGCGGAGTTAGAGTTGATTCTTCAAGTCATAATTTGCTTCTTGAAGTGTTGGAGTGACTATACGAGCATTTTTTTTGTTTCATCCATTGTTTGAGTCATTATTTGTTAAATATGCTTGAACATTCTCTGTAGCATTTTTGTATGTGCAATTTATTAAAGTGTATCAGTCAAGACATAATTTGCCTGTTGAAGTGTTAGAGTGACTATAAGAACATTTTTGTTGGTATAGTTTCTGGAGTTCATCCATTCTTTGAGTTTACATTTGTTAAATATTTTCGAGTTTATATCCTTTATAATTTTGTATACAAGTCTTTAGAGGTGACCCTTTTCAGTCATAATTTGCTTGTTTTTTTTCAGTGTCCTTAAAAGCGTGTTTATTTCCATAGTTGATACAGTTAATTTCATGTTAAATATCCTTTAATTTATGAGCACCTTTACACTTTATGGAGTTCATCCATGCTTTGAAACAAACTTTGAGTGTGTAATAAATTATTTGAAATAATAAAAAAGTAAATGTTCTGAAACTATTTTGCTGTTTGTTGTCCATGCATCACATATTGTTTTGCTTGGGGAGGGGGCGCCTAACTCAATCTCACCTAGGGCAGCCAAAGAGCTAGAGCCGGCCCTGCACATGTGAATGCGTGTGTGTGTGTGTGTGCGGCCGTGTGAGGCAAAATGGAAGAGAGAGAGAGAGAAAGCACGCAAGATGGCAGACATGACCATGTCAGTGGCTACGTCATTAGATGACAATGAATCTCACAGTCACGTCACATGGAGCTATTCCCTACAGTAGTAGTTCAGCTTTTAACGCAGCACCACCTCCAGCTCAGTGACCATCTTTCACCTGGATGACCATCCCACCCACCTTGCTGTCTGCCACTGCCACATGAAGATGTGAAAGGTAACATTATGAGCAAAGTAGCCAATTTCTCTGTATCTCTCTATCTATTCCACCATCTCAAGCTAGACACAGTGGGTTAACTTTATTTTTGATGGAAATGTGACAGAAATGTCCACACAACAACTGGAAAACTGTGTGTGCAGTCATTACTGTACTGGGCTGCTTTGTCAGCAAGTACAGTACAAGCTCAAGGACCCAGACAGGGAACACTTAATCCCTCAGTTTATCAGAAAATCTGGAGATACACAGTTTTCATTGGACAGCAAGAGTATGAAAAATTGTAATATGAAAAGTAACAAAAACTGTCAAACAAATGTAGTGGAGTAAAATGTACAATATGCACCTCAGAGAAGCAGTTGAATAGAAGAACAAAGCTGTCAAAAATTCAGTACAAGACTTGTAAATGTACTCAGTTATCATCCACCACTGAGTACATAAACTTGTATTTGAGTACACTGAAGAAGATCTGCATGAAAGATAAGAATCATTGTTCTTTTGTGGATATATACAATATATATGTATATACAGTATATACCTTTATTTTGTTGTCAAGAGCTGCCTCCCTGTCATCTCCCCCCTCATCACCAAAATCATCAACACCTCCCTCAGTACTGGCTCTATGCCCCCATACCTCTCAAACTTGCCTCTGTTACACCCATCCTCAAGAAACCTGGACTTGATCCAAACTCACCTTCTTATCAAAAACTCTAGAACGTGTCGTTGCTGCCCAGTTGAAAACCCATCTTACCTCCAAAAACCTCTACGAAGGTTTTCAGTCTGGATTCCACACCAAACACAGCACAGAAGCAGCTCTTCTCAAAGTCACAAATGATCTCCTCCTTTCCTCAGATTCTGGACAGCTCAATATCCTCATCCTCCTCAACCCCTCTGCAGGCTTTGCACCATCAATCACTCCATCCTCTTCTCCTGTCTCCAATCCCCCCTCAACATCACCGGCACCGCCCTCATCTGATTTAAATCTTATCTCACCAACAGACAGCAATTCATCAAGTTCAATAACTGCACCTCCTCCACCACCCCCCAGTCCCACGGTGTCCCTCAGGGTTCCGTGCTTGGTCCTCTCCTCTTCATCCTCTACCCCCTCCCCCTCTGTGACATCATCCGTCACCACAACCTTCATTCCCACTTTTACGCTGATGACATTCAACTTTACATCTCCACCAAAATCATCTCCACCCTAACCCACACCACTCTCATCAACTGCCTGACCGAAATTAAACTCTGGATGCAAAAAACTTTCTCAAACTTACTACAAATCAGAACTCATTATAATTGGCCCCAAATCCCTCACAAAGTCCTCCCACCTCTCCATCACCATCAAAAACAACGCCCTGTCTCCCTCCCCTCACATCCACAACCTCGGCCTGATATTCCACACAAACTTCTCATTTGAACCCCACATCAATAACATAACCAAAACTGCATTCTTCCACCTACACAACATTGCCCGTCTCTGCCCATCTCTCTCTTTTTCAGCCACCGAAACCCTCATTCACACCTTTGTCACTTCCTGCCTAGACTACTGTAAGAGCATTCTCTTCGGTTCCACCTCCAAAGCTCTCAATAAACTCCAGTACATCCAAAATTCTACTGCGTGACTCCTCATCCATCCCTCACCGCATTCAATATAAACTGCTCCTCCTCACCTTCAAATCTCTTCACAACCTCGGCTCCTCCTACCTCACTGACCTGCTCCACCCATACAATCCCCCCCATAACCTCCGCTCAGCACATGCCAACCTCCTTTCTACCCCTCTCAGGACCAAGTGCCGGAGCTGGGGGGACAGAGCCTTCTCAGTTGCTGGCCCCACACTCTGGAACTCACTCCCCAAATCCCTCCGTGACTGTACTGACCTCATCACATTCAAATTACTCCTCAAGACCCACCTCTTTAGATCAGCTTTGTTTGAATTGTTTGGATGTTTTCTTTTTTTTTGTTTGTTTGTTCTTTTTGTTTTCGTCTTGTTTCTTCTTCTCTGCTTTGTTTTTTTTTTGATTGTGTTTTAATTATCCTGTATGGATGTTTTATTACTAATTATTATTATTATTATTATTATTAGTTAACTAGGAGGTCACATTGAGATTAATTAATCTGATGGAGGGCACTGTAAACTGACTTTTGTGCAGCCTAAGATTATGAAGACAAACTTCTGGCTCAGTGGCACAAACTTTTGGTTTGTAGGGGATTTGCCTGAGATGATCTTATAGATAAAGATGTAACAGTGTTCTAGGCTACGCAATGTGAGGATGACCATCCCATCATGGCATATAAGGCACAGTGATGTGTCGTGCATGATACAGGGGGTCAAGTGTGGACATGATGGACACTGAGGCACCCTAATGTGAATTTATATTTTCTGCCACCCATAATAACATGTGGGGTGAAGGTGGGACATTTGAAATTCTAGATGGACAGTGGTAGCAGCAGCAAGTGACAGTTAATGTACCAGTGTGCAGTGTGACAGCAGGCATGGCAGTAAAACAGTTAGCAGAGCACTGACGGCTAAAATACACCAACATAAACCAAAGGTGTATTATGTTGCAGTGAGAGCCGTATGTCATGTGAGCATGACAGTTGAGTGCCTGTCCACTGTTGGTGGTGCTTTTCTTGTTACATTTATTTAGAAAGTCCATATTCACATAAAGACGAGGACCATGAAAAACAATGATGTCCTAATACATTGTGTGCATATGCTATCCCACCAGTAGGCAAACTTTCCCAGGAGACTTTGACAATGAAGCCATAGATTGATTATATGCCCTCTGAAAAGCACTGCTAAATTCATTTTCTAGACCCTTGCATTCATACTTTTGTTCACTGGTTCGGTGAATGATTATTGGGGTTTTAAAGCAGTAAAGTCAGAACAAGTTATGTAATACCAGTGCCAGATCAGATGTTTCAATAAAAATGCTGTTGAGTTTTAAAAAGACATGGTGAAATAAATCATTTTAATTTTGAACAAACAAATGAAACAAGGTTTTCAGCAATAATGATGTTTATGCTTTGCATTTAACAAACTGACAAAGACAACTTTTACATCCAGTATTGTATGAAAATTATTCAACACAATTTTGTGCTGGTCTATGCATCATATGATTTGATTTGGAAATTCTCCCATCACAGATGCTGGCTTTTGAACTGTGTGCTGATAACAAGCTGGAAGGTCCCTCTGCTTTTCAGCCTGGATAATCTTGTTTGTTTCAATGCAGTGCCATCTGAGGGCCTGAAGATCACATTTATGTACTGTTGACAACGAAAGCCCCAAATTTGTTGCAATTGTACTTTGAGAAACATTCATTTTATATTATTGCACTATTTGCCAGCACAGTCTGTCTCAGAGTGGTGAACACCTCCCCATCTTTCCTTTACAAAGACTCTCTGGGATGCTCTTTTTATAGCCAATCATGTTACCAACTTGTTGACAGTTAACCTAATTTATTGTGAGATTTTCCACCAGCTGTTTAATTTTGGCATTTCACAACTTTTCCAGTCTTTTGTTGCCACTGTCCCACCTTTTTGAAACATGTTGCTGGTATCAAATTCTAAATGAGGATAGAATTTTCAAAAAACAATTAAATTTCTCAGTTTCAACTTTTTAATCACAAAGGTAAAGCAACTAAACACATTATGTTTCTACTTACACTTTACACAGCCTTTTCACCCATTATGGACTATGGCAATGTAATTTGCACGCATTCTTCTGAGCCCTCTCAAACCCCTTCAGTTCACAACTGGGGATGGTTTTGGAAGGGAAAAAGGTTAGCACTCAAAACAGCACTGCATTCTCTTTATCTACAAAACACTTCTTAGCAGACTACCTGAGTATCTCTCATGTCTTCTCAACTCCTATCTCTTTTTACAGGCATAGAGCAGTGTGAATGTATGTGTTTTATTTGAACTGACGTTATCTCTCATGTTGGTGTCCTTGACATATTGTTGTAAAACTTGTTCATTTCATTTAATGTTTAGTTTTAAGCTCTATCTGGTACAATACATGTATTGTGCACTGTCCCTGCTTAATCATTTTCTGTATCCTTCGTGGACCTCTATTACTGTATTTTGGTGGCAATGTTCTACCTCTATTGTATCTCTGTTGTTCTCAAAGCTTCCATTTTGAAAGAGAGTTAGTTCTACTAATTTTGAGTCTTTGTTTTTAAATTCTAGAGTTGTCTCATGTTAGGCAGATGCAAGTGAACAAGGGAAGGTGACGGAAACAAGCAAGCCCAAATGCAAGTGACGCTACAGAGCAGCGCTAACAAAAGGTGCCCACACACCAAATTTAACAAAGCATGTGAAGGACAGACACACTGACCTCTATAAAGAATTTCAAGAGGTTCATGACAGCTCCCATTTCAACATCACTGAAACATTAAACAAGATGGTCCAGTAAACTGTTGTTGATAAGTGTGTTGTCGTGTTGCTGGCTCAACAATCATTTGTAATTGTCAAAGCTAAGCTAACCACCCTCAGAGCTAACAGGCCTGATGCATCTCAGACTGCAGACTTTCAGTTGATAGGAAACTACTTTGACTATGGTCAGAAGTAAATAAACTTGCTGTCGTGGTTAACACCAGTACTGGAATAAGTATTCAGATCCTTTACTTAAGTAAAAGTAATAATACCACACTGTGAAAAGTAAACGACCTGCATTCAAAATCTCAATTAAGTAAAAGTATGTAAGTATTATCAGCAAAATGCACTTAAAGTATCAAAAGTAAAAATACTTATTCTGCAGTAAAATGCTCCTGTCAGTGTTTTCATTATACATCTGATGTTTTTGGATAACTATTACTGTGTCAATTTTTGCCTGTGGTATCAAAAATGGTATAGAATATCTATGTTTATGTTTTTATCTATGTTTTTCAAGGTATAGTATAGTACCAGAATTAGAAATTCCTGTATAGTGACAACACTAATTGGCAACCTGAATGTTCTATTTTGTTGCTGGGAAATGTTACCTGAAAACTTGAAACAAAAGAGAATTTTCTGAAAAAATAAGGTCAATCCTGGCCTCAAATCATTGAGATTATGTGACATGAATGGAAGAGAGCATTCACAAAATGTATTCTTCAAATATCAATATAATGAAACAGTTTTGTACAGGATATGGTGTAAAATTCCTCTTGGAGATGTGAACAACACATACAGGAAACATTAGGTGGAGGTCACTGCATAAAAATAAGAATAACTAGTTACTAAACCCAAGGGTTCACTTTCTTTTTCCAACCTGACTTGAATGTACAAACAAGCAATTCAAAATATACACCAAAGCATGCACTTTTTTTATTTTGCCATTTCAGGCAGATGCTGCTTGCCCATTACAGTGACAATATCAGACCACGTTCTATTACTAAAATATTGAAAAAAAACAGGGAAATCTAAGGTGTTCATGTACTACTTGTTGGCAATATAAAATTGTTGCAAATGGATGTACATATTTTGAAATGGAACTCCTCACATGCTTGAACTACATAGTATTCATTCCTGCATAATTACATCCTTGATGAGGCATACAATTCATGTTTTATTTGAAGAGTGAGAGGAGATCACAGATGCGGAAATGTGGGAGTAGCAGAATTAATGCTCTCATTTCGCAGAACTGACATTAATGGTTTCATTGCAGGGAAAAGTGAAAGTTAGCTATGAGTTAAACCTCATTTTGGAAGCTTTAAGATATTATTTATTCTTAAGATATCCTTTCACAAGCTCCATAAGCAATAATAAGAACAGACAATTCCCTCACAAAGAATATAAGAAGTGTCACAGAAATTTAATGGCCAGGATTGTGATCAGTTTAAAGCAAGAAATACATTTCAAGACTCACTTCATGATGTTGTGTACTCACTGTCAAGTCAGTCAGATGATCTATGATCTATTAAAAATGAATGCAATATCCCGGTGCCGCTGCCTTGATGCTGGTGTCAAGTGAACAGTTCATAAATACTTAACGTGTTATGAAAACTGTACAGAGTTGAACACTTCTGGCATGATATGTTCACAAGTGCTACAGGTGTGTATTGCAGCAGCCTGCACTGTCTTAAAGACTAACAAATGCATTCGCAATGTCCAACACATATAGGTGCTACATTTTCCTGCCCCTTATCCAATTCAGCCTGGATGTCTTCAGCGAGGCATGGCAAAATCATCCCGTTAGGATGGAACAAAACTATGAGGTAAATTATGCATTTGTTCCTTAATCAATAAAAAAGCCAAATGTCCTAAAATTAATGCAGAACTGTTATTCTTTACCCTCAACCGTAAGTGCACTGCCCTTCATGGATTCAGAGTCTTGACTTAGTGGAAACAAGGATAGGGCTGTTTCTGCCACAAATGTACAGTACTTTGGCAAAATGCTTGTTTGCACCTCAAGTAAAGTGCAAGGGGTCGGAAAGTAACCATAGTGCATAATTTCATAAAAACTTTAAATCTGAGCACATAAAACCACATATACCATGCATGGATTTATATCTTTAGCCTGAATAGTGTGCATATTATTTTGCATCCATCTGCGGCTGCCATCCCTTCAGCTGTGCTATACATAACTCCGTTTGTCCATGATAAGCAGTCTTAACACCCAAACAACTAGGTTAAGATGACAAAAGCAGTACAATGAGCAGAGCGTTACCTTCCTCTATGAATTTCCTAAAAAATCCAGTGATGAGAATGCCTTTCTCCAATGGAACAAGGCCATCCTCTATTTTGAATGAATGAATATGAATATGAATATTTTGTATCCTTGTTTACAGGGGATCAAATACAAACATGTTTATATTAAGACTGAAACTCTTGTTGGATGCTGCAGAATGATCTTAAGTCATAAAGCATTGTTTTTAGATCTACACACAACTGTAACAGACTTAACAAAAAAAAAAAAAAAAAAAAAAACTTACACAAGTCTTTGCAAATGAATTCCAGCAATAACATAAATCCAGTACACCCACAAGGTAGCTTACCTGTGAGTTAATCTCCTCATCTGACTTCCTTGGGAAAATTATGGAGTAGAAAAACTTGTTTCTTTCAGGCCTTTCTAGATCTGCCTAACACGGTCAAGTACCTACAAACAGAGCAGACAGGAGGGAAGGCAACATTTACACTGAGGCACTATTTTGGTGGCACAGTCGAAACACTGTCGCCTCACAGCTAGAAGGTCCCGGGTTCTATTCCCACCTGGGGCGCTGTGGGCGCTGAGGGCGTGTCCTCCACCACGCCGTTGGTGCCTGCTGCCCCTTATCCCGAGGAAAGGGGCCTTTCTGTGTGGAGTTTGCATGTTCTCCCCGTGTTAACCTAGGGGATCCTCCATAAAATGAACCCCCCCCCCCCAAAAAAAAAACATGCATGAAGGTCACCACCTGACCAATGGTGACGGAAAAGAAACTGGGTCCCTGGGCGCCGGTCGACTGGCAGCCCACCACTCCTGGTCTGCCGCGGAGGAAGGACCACCAGGATGGGTCAAAAGTGGAGAAGAATTTCACTAAGCATGGCATGTGTGTGCATGTACTATGTGGTGTGACAAATAAAGGATTGTCTTGCTTCTTTCTTTCTATTTTATCAGAAAGACATAACAGCTACAGATGCAGCATGAATTACATGGTCAACCTCCCATATTTTTTCAATAAGGTAATTACTGAAATGATTACTGCCTGTGAAAGCAGTTCCCGGAATGGCCAGTCATGACATAATTTTAAAAAAGTGGTTGATGCAAAGTAACTTTCAAATTCCATACTCTTACCAGTTTCCATTTCAGAGTTACACTAAATTTGTTGTCACAACAGAGACATGGCAAATTTCCCTGCTGTGGGATTAAGAAAGGATTATTTTATCTATCCTGCAAGCAAGCAATATATTAAGGGTAATTACTTGAAATCAATATGCCTTTTTAACATTACTGGATCAAAGTTCTTGTATCTGCATTTCTTCTGGAGATCGTTTTGTAAGAGTGTTTGTGGGTGGACACTTTTTCAAACTACACCATCACCATTGTTGTTGACAATCGTGGAGCTATTCGTGGTCCTGACAGTTCCTCTCTCCTTGTCAGACAGTCTTCATCATACAGTGTCATTTAAAATTAGAACCCTAAAAAGCATTTGGCATTGTTATGATTTCTATTGAAATTACAAAGGTGCAGTACATAAAGATATTCTAGATATGACACTCTTTACACATGTTCTTGACCTTAGCCTGAACATGTTTTTAGCTTCTATCATTTACCTGAATTTGTTAATCTTAAATTTTTTACCCGTCATCACATGCCATGCTTAGATGAGATGGGAGGACATCAGTGAAAGACAGACTGGGGAAACCTGTAAAAAAAAAAAAAAAAAAAGTCAATATTTTTAAAAGGGACTCCCTAAAAACTTGGTATTTCACCTGATGGGAGTAGTTTTGCAGGATGTAGCAGTGCACACTTCAGCGAGATCTGTCACCATCTCTGTCCGCATGAGTTTCCCATGATGGAGGGTGACAAGTTAGTTTTGTAAAAATGATATAGGTTACTAGCCTACTTTTAATTTGCGCTATCCATGCCATGCTCAAAATATTCAATGAAATTTACTGGCTAGCAGGCAGTGATGAAAATAAATTGCAGTTTGATTATTAATATATTAATATATTTATTGCAGACTACGTTGTATGATAACCTTTGTGCATCTGTGTAAGAATGCATGACAAAAATTGGACCAGACTGGAGTGGCAATGTATGGGCCAGTTTTAGTTAAAGTATGACAGCATACAGGATATACTATTCATTTTTGCTATAAATCGTGTATTTGGTCTCTCAATAAATAGTCTGCCTTGTAATTCTGGGCAGTTACTGATACAAGACATTACATTGATATCAGAATACAGACTCTCCAGCAGATTTTTGTCATTGGACATAATTTAGTCTCTCATAGCCAAACCTATCGCCACTGTGTTGTCTCAGCACTGGAGAAAAGTCTGGCTCTACCCATCATCACTCTGGTATTGGGGACAAAACACTGCCTGTTTGTATTTGTTTAAACCAAACACAATCATCTCAATGTAAAGCCCATGATCCAGCGATGGTGCCCGTGCCCCTCTGCCTTCAGTCTGCACCTGACCCTGTACTGCGCGAAAAGTGAAATTTAAGTGTGATTTGTCTGGTGTTTTGCCGAAACGTGATTTCCTCTCACTGCCTCCCTGGGTCAAGCTCCCCTACCTCCCACCCTGAATAAATAAAGAAAATGAAGAGGAGTTATCCCTCTGGAGCCAAAAAAAGAAGCAGAGAAAAGAAAAGGAGGAAAAAAGAAAGACAGACAGTGGTGAGTGCATTGTTACCTACTGACTTACTGTGGGTGAACTCCATAGGGGTGAACACAGCTAGCTAAGCTAACAATTATGCCATGATGAATGCTACGAGGCCAGCTAGCAGCAGCCACTAGCGTGATGCTGGTAAGTCCCGCTAGATTTGCTTCACTCACCACCAGCAAAAAACAACAAAACTTCTATTGAGTGTCTAGATAGACAGACTGAATGAAAAAGCTATGCATAATGATGGATATGTGTGAACTCCGAGGAGAACATTTAAACTTAAGACATGTTGAATTATAATGTGAAATCATTTTGAACTGACTTAATAAATATGTTAGAAAAATATTTCTTTCCTATCTCCCCTCAGGATCATTACTAACATTTTAAAACCAGCAAAGCCAGGGAAAGATAACGTGTCCCCTCCAAACGCTGATAATGAAAACTGTAACTTCAGTATTCCTCTTTAATTGATAATATATGCTATGCCCTTTAAATATTCTTTATGAAAGTAGCATTAAGTAGTGGTAGTAGAAAGTTCTGTGTACATACATAATCATATGCCTGCCCTTAAAGATTCTTATATGCCCTGTTGTTATTATTTTTTGTATCAGTTCCATCAACGTCCACCTCCAGCAGCACAACAGCTACCCTACCTCCTGCCTTACATGAGCAGGAAGATAGAACAGAGACAGATGATCAAGCATCAAATCCAAATACTGATACTGGTGGCTATGAGTTCAATCATTTTTACTTTCATTGAGAACATATAACAACAACAACAACAACAACAACAACAACAATAATAATAATAACTGAAGGGCTTCAAACCTCTGGGTGTGTTTTAGAACAACAATAACAACTGTATTTAGCCCATGCTCTTTAAAGATTATTTATAACAAAAATACCCTGTTGTTGTTGTTTTTCTTGTCATCAGTTCCATCAAGACCCTAAGGTGAAGAAGAAGATGACGTGTCACGCCCAAAAGATTTGATCTCAGGAGACCCTGCACAATGGGCAAGTGTCCTAAGCCATACTGAACTGTGCCAAATGGTAACAAGGGGACCTATACAGGTGAAAGATATCATTTACCCCCAGAATACAGACAAAAATCCACGTAGATTGAAAAAGGAATATTACGATATGACCATGAAAAATGGGGACAAAATACAGCAAAGATGGCTTTTGTATTCACTCAGCACAGACTCAGTCTGCTGTTTTTCATGCAAACTTTCTGGAAAATAGTACAATTCACTTACCAAAGGGGGATTTAGAAATTGGTAAAACCTAGCTGGTCATTTAGAAGAACATGATTATTCAAAGACACACCATACCAATATGACGAGTTGGCAGGAACTCAAGACGAGGCTCAAAACTAAAACAACCACTGATCAGATGAACCAGGATTTGATGCTGGAGGTAGAGCACTGTAGAGGTGTAATACACAGAGTGATTGCTATCATAGGCCGCTTAGCTGAAAGAAACCACGCTTTGAGAGGGCATACAGAGGCTCTATTTAACCCACATAATGGCAATTCCCTATCACATGTGGAATTGATGGCGCAATTTGATCCAATCATGAATGAATATTTGAGGAGGATTCACACCAAACAAACAATGGTGCACTACCTCAGCAATGAAATTCAAAATGAAATCATATCATTGGTGGGAGACAAAATAAGTGAGGAGATAGACAGGTGAAAAAAGCAAAGTACTTTTCTGTCAAAATGGATTGTACTCCCGACATTAGCCACACTGAACAACTTTCTATTGTCTTGGGTGGTGAAATGCGCCATCAGCTGGTGCATCTATCTCTGAACATTTCATTGGATTTATTGACGTTCGAGGCACCACTGGAAGAGGTCTATGTGAGACAATTTTGGAGAAGTTGGATAAGCTCAACTTGGACATCGGAGACTGCCGTGGATAATCTTACGATAATGGGAGCAACATGATGGAACATGAACAAGGGGTTCAAGCAAGATTATTGCAACTGAATGAGAAGGCATTGTGTGTCCCATGCAGCAGTCACACCGCCAAATCTTCTGTAGTGTCCATCTCCTTCTTTGGTGTTCTTCAGAGATTGTACAACCTTTTTAGCTCCTCTGTGCAATGCTGGGCAGTTTTACAGGAACATGTTAAGCACGTAACAGTAAAATCATTGTCAATGGCCAGATGGGAAGCCAAGATTGACAGTGTGAAAGTTGTCCGTTACCACCTGCCAGATCTCTCTGGCCTCCATACCCTCTCAGTGCAGAAGATGGACTCTGAGACAATGTCCACAGCGACCAGCATAAAGGCTGAACTCATGACATGAACATTTGTACTGTGCACTGTAATCTGGTATAATATTTTGTATCAGATCAGCCGGGTCAGCAAGATTCTGCAGAGCTCCACTGTTTCTCTTGAAACAGTTAAAACAGAAACAAGCACAGTGAGAGTCTATCTGGAGAACTTCAGGGAAAGTGGACTTGCTACCACTCAAACTGATGCTAGAGAGATGGCAGAAAGCCTCAAGATCGACAGCACATTTCCTGGAAAAAAGACAGCGAAAAACAACCCATCAGTTCCTGTATGAGGGCAGAGAAGAAACCCAATCCACTCCAGATGTGCAGTTTAAGAGAGAGTTTTTTCTGCCCCTAGTGGACACAGTCGTCAGCAGCTTGAATAACAGGTTTTCAAAAATGGAAGATATTTATGGCCTTTATTGTTTTCTGTTCTCAAAAGAAAACTTGAGAGAAAGTAATCAGAGGGGCAAACTCGCAGACAACTGCAAGAACCTGGAGAAAATCCTACACGATGTAGATTGTGAGGATTTGGTTCTGGAGATAAGAGCTGCAATCCATACCATTCCTGATGCTGTAGCATTCTGTCCAAGAATGATGCTTGATTACATTTACAAGGAGCAGCTTCTGGATCTCCATGGAGACCTCAGCACTGCTCTTTGTCTGCTTCTAACTCTACCCGTCACTGTTGCCTCTGGAGAGAGAAGCTTCTCAGCTTTAAAACTCATAAAAACCTACCTCAGGTCAACCATGTCCCAGGAGAGACTTTCTGGACTTGCTCTTTGAATCTGGACAACCTTGTGACAACTTTTGCACAAGCAAAAGCTTGTAAGCACCATTTTTAGAGCTAGCGGACTTGTGGGTACCCTGGGAGTTTCAGTCCACTGTTATGCCTCTGCCATTCCACTGTGAATTTTGCACTGGCCAAGCCTAATTTTGCACTATTTATTTTATTTGGCATTATTTATTTCCACTATTTAATTGTTTTATGTATATTATGGCAATTTTATTTTTCTTTTAATGTGGCCTTATATGTTCTTTACTTATTTACTCAGGTTTGTATTTCTTATATTTTAAGTTCTAATAATTTGCAGTGTACTTTTGGAATAAAGGAAAGTTAATATTTTATATATTTTTGTTGGTGTCAGATTATTTACAACAAAGATTATTGATAGGCCTGGGCTTTCAGGGACCTCTGTTGGTCCCTGGACCTCACTTTTAGAACCACTAATCTATTTTTTCAGTATTCATCTCAAATGTCTGGGAAATTGTGCATTTATGTGTGCACAGGTGGGGTGGGGGCCCCAGGGACTTCTTACTTGAAGTCCCAAGAGACCCTAGCAACGCCACTGTATATATTCACAGTATTCAGTTTCATATTTTGCAAAATAATGTTATGATGTTATGATCTGAGAATTTATCAACACTCAGGTAAAAGTCATTGCAAGATCTGCAGGGTCTAGTTGCAGTTTCAGCAATGCCAGCAGCACCAGGTGTAAAAATCTAAGTGCATCTTTGTAAATCGATGATCAGAACTTTTTAGGTTCCGATTTTGCTAGCATATCCAAAAAGTGATGAGACAACCCAATGCATAACAAGCAGTTTGTAAATGCAGGTTCATCAGTTTGTATATAAATGTAAGAACATCCTGGAAATGATGTGAGCATTTTCCAGAGACATTCTTGCACAGAAAATGTATCTTCCATTTTCTGCATCACACAGGGATTCTGTAGATTCCTCATTTAACCGTCCTGATCCGTTGGTCTCAGGATTTACTCATGATGGGCTAGTCTTGGTGCTGGCTGAGGGTCATGCTCATCCTCTTGTTTAAAGTGGCTGTCAGACTCTGAATTGACAGAGATATGGTCCTCATATTCAGAGTAGCCTTTATTTCCTGAAGTGGAAGACAACCCCTGCACACTTGATTCTCTCTCTTCTAAAATTAATTAATTGATTGTAGTAAGAAGCCACACAGGCAGAGATATTCATTTTTTGCATTTCACCCCAAATTACGGTACAGTGTGAGAAAATAGTGACCGTTGAATGTGAAATAACATACAGGTTCTTGTAATGTAATGTTGCATTGTACCCTCAGTTGTGTGTCAAACTATAGAGTGCCGGCAAATGTGGGAGCAGACAGAACCCTTGGGTCCAGGGGAACCAAACGCTTCATATGTAATGTAAATGTGAGGTTGGTATGGTGTACAGTCTGCACTCAGTGTAAATGTGTTCTTTTACAGGTTCTTCACAGAAAAAAAAGCAAAGGCAAATGAGTTTCAGTCTGAAAAATATTTCATTATACAGTTTTTTCTTTTAGTGAACAGCAAAAATAGGTCCCAAAGACCCTAACAACACACAAGGGTTAAATGGAACTGTCGATGACTACTACCCTCACTCCCTCTTGAAATCCCTACCCTATACTTCTACAAAATGGTGACACAACAGTGCTGTCTGTTAGCTGCAAAGAGCTGAGCTGAATAAATTAAATGAGCTCTGACCTGCAGTGAGTGCTGGGTACATTGGAGTGGATCTCCAAGCAGAGGGGAAGACAATGTCATGAGACAGTTCAACAGCTTCTTGGCATCAGTGGTGATCTATGTTTGCATCAAGACTCATTGAGAGAGGAGGGAATGTTAAATATTTCAATGTTCAGAGTTTGGAGATGGTTTACATAATATGAAATATGGGATCAAGTTACATGTGCCACTTTAATGAATCATGTCAGCTCAATTATGATGCTACATGATTAAGGTAATATGGTTCAAGAGGATTAATAAAACTATAAAACTTTAATGATTTTTGCATATATTTTCGAAGAGACAATTTACATTACAAGACTAGCAATTGGCAGTATCCGTGTTCATCACTAAACAGAACATAAAATTGCTGCCTAAATGAAAACAGACACACAACTTTGATATTCTTCGAATTTTACCACGAGTGGGGAAAAGAAAATAACGTGTGGCACTCGAGACATGGTCATGTTGTAATCTAAATCAAATGGATTTAATTGTATAAACAGTTGTCATTTTAAGACATTACAGACTCTGGCTCAACTCTTGACTTTGTTGAGCTTTTCACCATTTTGAGCTTGTTATCAGCCACTGTCCTCAAGTGGGCAAAAAAACAAACCAATTAGTACTGCTTCAATGTTGCTAATGGCATACGATGTTAGCATTAAAGTTGTTAACAACAAGATTATCAACTGAAGTGGGAGAATAGCTGCATGAATGAAAGGTCAAATGGGACAAGAATTGCAAATAGTCAGATGAGGTGGGTTTTAAACACTGACCACACTTTTGGTTTTGCATTCAAATTAAATAGGTTAGAAAATCTCGCTAAATTGGCTGTTCATGTTTCTTGCCCCATATAACAGATGACTTTGGATAGAAAACTCTTGTGATAACTGACTAACTTTGTGAAACAAAACCATCTTAAACTCAAATACAACTGGACCATGTTAATTTATAAATCAGAGAAATCAATCAGTTGTAATCCTGACATAATGCTGCTGAAGTTACCTGCAAACTCCTGCAAACAAAATTGCCTGCAAACAACAAATTCACAGAAACCTGTGAAACTAGTGTTGTATTTAAAAGATTGCAATTAAAAGCTGCACACCACCAATCATTAACATCATTTTTGATGATATTGATAACACTGTATATCTGCAGCACCCAATTCAAGGCAACACAAGAACACAAGGCAACAAAAATGATTGATGTTTTCAATCAAGCTATGGTGGATTCTTTTTGGCCACTGGAAATGATGCTGTCAAGTGGAGGGAGGATATGTTTGTGAGGCCTCTGGAGGCTGGCGGCGGTTTCTTTGGAACTGAGGACGCTGGCTGCTTGACAAGGACAGGGGAAGGCTCCCTGGAGAGCGCACAGGAAATGAAATATGGATCGACCAAATCTATTTACTGTCAGTACACTTTAACAAAGTAAGATATCAAAGCAGTGGGGTACCTCCTAATGGGCATCCACCTCAAGTACACAGTGTTCGGAATGGCACTTGTCACAGGCCCTGACAGAGAATACACAGAGACACTTCACTGGTCTCAAGGTTTGCGTGTGTTTCGGGGTGTTAAAAAGTAAGCCTCACTGAATGAGCATGTGGGTGGAGTTGACAGAGTGTGAAGCAATCAAGCATTGATCTGCTTGCCTTTCACAAACTCATTGTCCTCTGGTGTTCATGGATGGTCAAGTAGACAGTTGACTTTGTCCACTGCTATGTGTGTGAGTAACTGAAGACCATTTGTTTGACCTTAAGTCTATTATCTAACTTAGGGTATTTCAGTGATTTAGAGGAAGGGAAACTGTCAACAAAAAATTCCAATATCAATAACCCACTGAGCAATTTAACATTGATAAGAGAAGTCTAAATAAGTTTCAGATTTCTAAGCTGAAATAAAATTGCATGGTGCCTTTATTTACAAGTGATTTCATTACTTTGACCCTCTATCACACCCTGGTCATATAAGCTCCATTCGGCAACACTGAACATCACATTTACACAGTTAGGGAAACAACACAGGTTTGTCTTCGTTAATGATGTTTTCAACAACAAAGTTATGTAATTGAAATGGCTTCAGGCAAATCTTCAGTGGATGTTTAAGTCACACGCTTCATGTACATCGAGGATCTGTTTCCTTTCAACTTTGTCACATTTCACTTTTATCGATACACCAACTTTTCCACCTCAATTCACACAAAAAGCCCATGAAAACAGGTGGGTGGAAACGCGAAGGGGCGAGATGCAATAATCATACAAAGGGAATAACAAAGGAACTTTTTTTTGCCTCTTCTCAAAGGCATTTTGTGTTTGTTTTCACAAAAAGTGATGGAAGTAGTTGTGTGAAGAATGAAAAAAAGAGAGCTGACAGTATACTTTCTTTCCTCCACTCACCTGAGCCATCACTGTCTAAAGTGGGAGTGTTACAGAAATTATTGGACGCAGCCCTTTCAGTTTCAACATTGAAAGGCAAGGAAGAAGGAGGATTCAGATACTGTTTATTGGTCCAACAAGCACTTTGTTTGAAGCAACTGCTGCCTGAAGAGTCTTCCTTCAGCACCAGCAGTGCAGGCTCATTTTCCATTTTATACTGTCGTGCTGACACCCCACCACACTAACATTAAATGTTAACGTTCAATCAACCAGTCCCCTTAACTGAACAAAAAACAGAGAGCGTGTCACATAATGTAAAGACTAAATTGAGATGGACTACACATGCACTGCACAAAAATTAAGCCAAAATATCCTGGCACTTCCATCTTCAACTGGTAATGTCATTTGGAGAGTATGTGCAGTAGTGACCGGGGGGATGGAGCCGCAATATCGAGGTCCCAACCATACACCTACCTGGCTCAGTCATAGGTTAGAGTTAGCTATCAATCACTTAAAAGCATTTTTTTTCTTTTTTTTTTTTTACTTTAACTTTGTTCTTATTTACTCTTAGTCAATATTTAACATTATAACCCTTGCCTGGGCTGTAACTGTAGCAGGTGAATTCAGCCCTGGAACCAATATCACAATAAATGTAGAGCTTTTGTCATGTGGAAACCATCTGATTTGGTACTGGAGTAACATGTTCATAAAATACATGAGATGAGAGGGACACAAAAGCTAAGCAAATCTCTATCTGTATTTATTTGAAATGTTGCAAGTTAGAGATGGGTATTGGTAGATGGACTTCCTCTCTGTGTAGCTGTAAAATCCTAGTGGATTAGAAACTTTTGTGTGCCTGATTCACTATGCAACAGGACGCGGTTTGGAATGCGGGACAGCCGAGGCATTGGCAGGCAAGACTGCTTACTCCTCATCTCCTGGCTGACCCCCTCTGCATATCAGTATATTTCCACAGCCCATTGGTATGCATTTGGCTCTCGGCACTGACTGGGCATAATCGTTGCCTCAGTCTCATAATGATGTGTGCACAGTTCTCCCTTGTGCTGCCAAAAGCCATGCTCAGCAGCATCAAGACAGGGAATATGAGCAAAAAGTAGACAATGAATAGTTTATGACTCTTTAAAGCGCTAGGAAACATTTTGTTTCAGGAAACCTTGAAAATCTTTAAGTTCGGAGGTCAAATTCTTCGTTCTGACATGTAAATCAAAATGTTCAACATCAGTTCTTTGGCAGAAAACACACTCCTACAAACAAAATGATATAAATAGTCCAGAGAGAGAGAAAATTCCTCTGCTGGAGAGGGGCTGTGCTGAAGTTCACGGCCTGTAATTATACTATTCCTTTCTGTAGAGGAATGGCCTGAATTCCTCTCAGAATTGTTGATCTTGTGAGTTGTCACCACAAAGTTAATTTCCCCAGGGAGCGCCATATAAATTGCATGCCACTGAACAGAGGTAATAGCTGTGGTCTTGGAGATATGTTTGGCAGGAACTTCCAAGAGGCATGCAGAGAGCACTGCACTGTTTTTTTCTGTTACTCACAGCAGCACAGTACTTCGCGCTCATTATTTTGCAATTGGGAGCAAGTGTTTTGGCTCCATCTTTGTATATTGCCTTGTGGTCTCTCAGCAATTTGTTGTTATTATGTTCATGTTTTTAAGAGGTGAGGTAAATTTTGTGGTAATCGAAGATGATAAAACTGCTCGGAGTGCATCTGTTGACTGGAGACCAAGGGGCTTTTGAGAGTTGTAACCTGCAGTGCTGCCACATGAGTTAATTGTTGTCAAGTTTATACAGGTATTTTACAGTAGCCACCTTCAAATAATCCTTACAAAGCAAACACATTCAACATCATGTGAATTATTTATACAATCCCTCATGGAAAATAGTTTGGCAGAATATTTTTACCATATGCTACTCTAAGATACACAGACTTGTAAACAGTATTTAGTAGACACATGAAAATGTATTATTGGAGAAGACAGAAAAGTTGGATCCATGCATGCCTAACCATTACAGATTGTGACAGCTAAACTCTGACTCTGTTGCAACTGAGGACAGTTCTGATACCACTGCTCTTTCTTCCCTAATGTAGAATCTGTAAGCCGCTTTATAGGAAACTGATTATCATTCTTAATATTTAACTGTAAGCCATTATTCTGGAGGGTGCACATACCTGATATGCAGGTCTGCATGTGTGTCAGAAATGTGTAACATCCAGTGGTTTCAACACACCTTTCTGTATAGGGCAGCAACTGAATTGGTCTGGGTTATAGAATGGACAATGACGTGAATGAGATCACTTGGGGTAGACACTTTATAAAGCTTTCACTGTGAAGCTGTAACACTCCAGCAGATGGTGGTAATATAATATTTATATGGATGCTAACCACCATAAAACTCAACAAAAGAAGAAGTCATCAGTACACGTTTTTCCTCTTCACACATTTCATTTCAAGTAACCTACTATGTGAGATGTCCAAAAACAAGAAATATTAAGTGGCTACTTTGATGTTTCTTTGTAGGATGCAGAACGCCAAGCTGAACTGAGTAGAAGAAAATATTTTTCTCTGAAAACTGGCTCCAACATGTGCTGTGGCTTAAAGCTAATGATGAGGGTGCTGAAATGTGGTCCAAGATATGCTGTTCACATCCACATCTAGTCAACAAAACGGGTGCATTCTATACAGGAAGTGGCATGTTATCAGCAGCAGCTTTAGGCATCAATAGAAGCTCATACAGAACACGTACTCAGCTGAATAGAAAACTTTATTCAGTGTGGATCAGGCAAGTGTGTCCACTATCTGATTTGCCTAATAAGGTCAGTATCAAGCTGCCAGTTTACCAGATCAGATTGATCGCATCCTCAGTACTTTGGATTTTGATATTAATTTGAACGTTTCTAATCTAATAGGAAGATGTTTGTTCAAGGTGATTTGTTTAATGATTAGGGTTTACCACCTTTTTAAGATCTAATCAATTCCATATATTAGCCCATTCATCATATTTCACTATTCTTAGCCTCTGCTGCCCTCTAAAGGCACATAGGGGTCCATGGGATCTTTCAATGTCTGTCCACTCTTATTTCTTTGCCATTACCCTTTGATAACTCAAATGTTTTTTGCCCTTAACACAATGGCAGAATATCTTATCATTGTGACTGACCCAAACCTAAAGAAATACAGACTCAGTGAGCACGGACTGGCAACCAAGATCAGTTGCCACAGACAAACATGGCTTCTAAGGGAAGACAGACTGCTGCAGACGAAATGAGGTGGAAATCAAGCTGTACATTTTAACCGTCTGCCAATTGTACTAGCATATCAATCACACAAAAATACTTTGAAGACATAACTAATGAGGAAAAAAACTTCCATATATGCTGGGGGAAGACAGCAATGTGCAAACACAGCAGCATGCTTTGTGAGCTGTTGTGACAGAAAAAGGTCATGGAAGAGAAGCAGCGTAAAGACTGTAAAGCATCTGTGTTCCTTCACTGACCATCTGCACTGTGTTGCCTTCTGTACGAGCACATAAATACATAAATATGTATACATACAAAACACAGACTGCTAAATACATTTCTTATTAAAAAGTGCAATGTTTTCACTCATTTGTGTAAGTATACATACACACACACACACACACACACACACACACACACACACACACACACTGCAAGATCTACATTTTTATATTCATATGTTCTCTTTGTAAAATATACAATGGTGTCATCGGCATACAGATGGTCTAACAACCTATATCACTGAATGATGAATGGTGAATTGACCCAAATATCTAACAGTGTTTATGGTTGGAAAGATCAAAGTAGTACTTGTATATTGTTGTCTCAAAGCAGTAGTCCAAATCATTACTAAATTATGGGAAGTAATAACCACTTTGAGGTTGTGTTTTTTAAGCTGATTGTTGATAAGTATGTGCATTTTAGAGCCAAGAGTGTAATAGTCACACACAAAATGAATAATACTCACCCTACATCAAGTACAAAGCACATGGCATGGCTCCATGGCGAGGTCCATGTTCTTTGAGAGCAATAAAGAGTCTGCCCAATTTGGATGTAAGCTGCCCATTGCAAAGAGGTTATGTCTGTTCCAGACTCAGGTAAAATTGTCAAGCAATCTAATGTCCATGGAGCAACAGCAACCTTTCAGAGGGGAAGGGCCCAGAGATAATGCATTCAGTAAAGTATAATCAGAGTTTTGAAATCATCCTTCAGATTGTTGGAATTTAATGTTGCTGGCTCCAACATGGATGATGGCTGTGGATGCCAAAGGGCCATTTTCCAGATGACGGATCAGGGATCAGCCCATAATGAGCATAGAATAGGGTGCAGGATGAGTAGAGGGTGACCGCAGGGGTCTAAATTGAGTAGGTATTCTGACAGGAGATCACCACTGTTTGGCTGGGGGTCGAGACTTAGGTAAAGCAGCAAACAAGGCAGCTGCCCCAATGGGTCCCAGAGTGAGAGGACTAGGATGCAGGCTGGTCAAGCGAAGAATGCATCTTCAGCATCTGGAATCAATTAGAGAGCTGTAGGGCCTCACAGGGAAGTGGGTGAGAAAAGGTCTTTCTGTTGCACAGTTTGACAGAAGACCATGAATTTGGAGGGAGGGACTAAAACAGATCAGGGACTTTGGTTTCTCCCTTAGAGGATGGCAGGGATCTTTATCTGGCATCCGGATAGCTGTGGTTCAGGTAGAGCGGTCGTCCACGGATGAGGAGGTCGGTGGTTCACATGCCGAAGTATCCTTGAGATAGATAGATACTGAACCCCAAAAACTGATGCCACGCCATTGGTGCATGAATTCATATGTACGTCGCTTTGGATAAAACCGTCTGCCAAATGACTAATTGTAATTGTAATTCATCCACCCCAGTGGAGGGTGGGCTCAAAACTGGTGCTGAGCAAGGCAGGTTGACAGAGATCACTGGGAGCTACTGCCTGAAGATAAAGTCAAGGATTTAAACATAAGGAAACACAAAGCTAGAGTCTGATTGGCCGTCATATTAGTACCACATTGGAAGATTGAGCAATCTGGCAACGAGTAGCTGAAGAACCAGAATTCACAAACTGAGGGATTGATCAGTTGATGGGTTGCAGGTGAGCAATGTGGAACAGAAAATGTGGAACCTACACCTTTGAATCTGAATTATGTATTGATTTTAGTTCATTTGAAAATGAAATATGTTGATAGAATAGTCTTGATTTACCTTAAGGTTTTCCAGAGCTGTCAGTCACCTGATTGATACTGACTGCATATAATTCACAAAAAACAGAAACGTATGTATTTCATATCTTCAAAATGTTAGTGATAAAAACTGTCCACAGGCCAATTTTTTCAAGCAGAATTTGAGTTCATAACGGCGTACGTGCTGGCTTGGTGTTCCTTAATAATGCAAAATAGCAAATTGGATTTTTCTTGACTTTAATATAATTAGAGGAAGTGAAAGGTGACCCATATGGTGCCATTCATAATTGATGGACTTTTGATAGAAGTGGCCCTTGTGTGACGCTGTAATGTGTGCGTGAAATTAATCAATCAGTAAGGTCTGACTTGGGTGTATCCCCTTCACATATTTTTGGAATAGGTTACATGTCATCATTTAACAGGATCAAACATGATATCATTACCCTTCAGAATGCTTCGTAACCATCTAAATTCATTTTGCAATATCTTATTATTGCTGTCACTGAATGAACTTCTCATCGGTAATATATTTAAATCTATGTGTCGTAATTGTGGATGCAGATTTATGTCCAAAGCTTGTAACCTTTGGAATATAACCAGGAAGATGTGTCATTAATCCTGAAGGTTAACCACAGCATCTGTGTGACAGATTTCTGATTGTGTTCTTATGGCTCTGTGATTGATACCGTGGCACATGTGTCCTACTGAGACCGACTGCTTTATACTTTAGCTGCACAATAATTCACCATCATGCTGGAGCATGCCATCCATCAAAGAGCTCACTAATTTCCCCCTGGATGTAATAAGGCTTCTTTTGTGAAACTAACAGCTTTTCTGTCTCATTTTCTGTCACCTTGTGTTCTGTGTCAAGCTTGATTATTTCTTATGTTCACACACACACACACACACACACACACACACACACCTCCATAGGAACAGACCTACATACACCTTGTCTGTATTTAAAAAGGAAATCAGTCCTAATTTGCCAAACATTCTCAGAGTGATGCATATTTGGGCTCCTAGGCGTGGGAGTAAAAGCATCATCGACTTTAACACTAATCACTGCTGATATTTAGGACAGCTCCAGAGCTGTCCGAGCCCTGCCAGAAGAAGGCATTCAGGCAAAGACATGCATGCGCATGCCATGGTGGAGGAAATATTCACTGATGACAATGCCATTGTCAAAACAAAACATTCTGACTGAAATGATTCAAAAGAGCAACCACGCTCTCCACAAAAAAGCAAGCACCTCACAACCTTACAGTGACAGGGAGAATTAGAACAGTGATGATTTGTTCTGTTACAACAACCCATTGATATTGTCTGAATTCATTAATTGGCCCATGTCTCAGAGCGAGATCATGGACAAACAGGCACTTCCACTGTAGTTGGAGGGAGGCAATAAGATTAAATATTTTAACTTTGGATGGCAATGTCGTCTGCTGTTACTGTTGCCCATATTCTCTGCTGGCCTCACCTAACCGTCGTTCACTCATCCAAAGGAATATCTGGCCTATTTTACCACAACACAACATTATGCAAGCCCTTTTACCACCTGTGCAGTGCATAAAAAGCCATGCCACTCCTTCTGCATCCCCCTGTTGAAACACAAAAGGCTGAGATTCATAGCTTGTCTTACATGCATGGCATGTACACAAATCCTTTCAATTAAAGCGTTACTGTCCAGGCTGGCCTACTTGTCTTAGAAGCCTGCTGCCCTTTAGTGCAGAGCTATATAAAGGGCAGCCTGATTAGGACATCTTTAGTCTTTTTTGTCTTGTATACATGATGAAATGAGAAAAATGAACATCAGCAGTGTTTCTGCAGCTGTTTTTTTTTTTTTTTTTCGTTAAAGTGGGCAGAACAAACAGTAGTACTCCTCATCTATAGTGATAGTCTCCCTGAAGGTCACACAGATGATTTTTATAAGCTATTAAGATTTTATGTTTGATAGAAGTCTTCCTCAAAGATTATGGAGGATTCCAGCAGGGACCTTTTAGAGCTAGCTGATTGCTATCTTGGCCTCTGAGCACACAGAACCTCCATCACGCCAGAGCTGGGATCACATAAAAGTTTCCACTTCATTTTAACTTCTGTACAAAGTTGGGTGTTGGCCAGAGACAGGGGGAACATTGGGTGATGTGCAGCTTTAGGAACATTAACTATATAGTCCTACCGTGAGCAACATTATCAACAAGCAATAGGGGGAATTTAGCCAATATTCTTTATGCTCATTGACAACTTATGTCTTGCGAAAAAACCTCAAAATATGGAACTATAATATCTTTAATAAAAATTATTTTGTGTAAAAGGCAGTGAAATTTATTCCGGGTATTCCTATTTTAATATACAGTGACCTGCCAACAAATTATGTTTTAAAAATAAAACAATGTGATGAAAGTTGGAGCCATCAAGAAGCTATTTAGGTCAAACAACAACAACGCATTTTTGTGCTCTCTTGATTGATTTCTCACACAAACTTGATAAATAACATTGTGCATTACTGCACCACAATGTCATGCTACATTCTCATTGAAAGCTTTAATCCTGGCTTCAATTGACACTGGCTTTAAGACATGCTGTCTGGTTTCATGATGCTGCTGCCGGTGCTAAAACCTGGGTAAATGTATAAAGTACATTGTAGGTCGCTCCAAAGTGGACATAATATACAACAGTGGTTGAGTCTTTGAAGCACCTGTAAACTTAGTGAGGGAGAGAAGATGGCAAGTCTTCATCTCAGGCCTACAGACACAAAAATAACTTTTGGAGCTGAATATGATGAAAGAGACTGACTTTAATTTGAATAAGGAATGAATCCATGTTCTGGTACAGTCACAGAGACGAAGATAAAAGCAAAAACAAGAGTATCTACAGGAAAGAGACAAACAGCCACGTAGGAGTCCCACATCAAAGAAATGCTGTGAGAGATTACATCAGATATTACACAGAACTTAGAGAATTTCGAAGGGAGTTGAAAGATGTTAACAAAACAAGAGTTAGCTAATCTAAAAAAAAAAAAAAGAGATGAGGCAACAGAAATATGAACTACAACACATGGCTGAAAAGATGGAGAAGACTGAAGAGTGGACAACACAGAGGAATGAAGAATAGTTCTGGTGGAGGTAAAAAAAACAAAAACAAAAACAAACAAACACTGATGCATTTGAAAGAGACTGAGAAGAGACTGGAATATGGTGCAAATATGAGACAGGTATTGAGAAAAGAAAGCATAAAAAAGTATAAAAACTGAAGCACCTGTGAATATGGTTTTAAATCATAGCCTTTTCTCCACAAAATGAAATGTTTGGTCATAAGTAATCAACAGAGATGAAGTTATAAAAACATCTGAAGCAGTAAGAGTTTATTACTAAAACACCTCAGGTAATCTGCTTCATCTGGTGTGATTTGAACAATGATCATCAGATTGTGATATATTGCCTTACCCTCATTCATCCATTCACTACTCTACAGAGCCTCACAAAGGTCATATGGTAGAAAATAATGATGTTATAAAATCTGTGCACACAAATTCATAAACAGAGTGAATTGATTATGAAACCGAGCAGATCTTTAAAGGGACATTTTGGCTTTCATCATATGCATCAGGCATTAAGAATAAATAAAAGCAAAGATGATGTAATATGCATGTAATTGTGACACAAGCTAAATGAGTCCATTCCATTTTCTTTGCACAGTAATGGACATCCAATATTTGAATATGAGCAATTTATTGAGGTTTTAGATAGTTATAATAGATAGTTATGATGTGTCAGGTGCTGAGTAACATGAACCATTCTTTTTTTACTAGTTATCATACTGTCAACGATCACTGTTACGCTGATAATACACAACTATATCTTTGTTTCACCAGACAATCCCAGTTCTTTAAATGCTTTTTTCTTATCTGCCTCACTGACTGCCTCACTTTTTTCATGAGAAACATCACCAAAATTAAACTCAGAACAATGCTCATACATGCTTCTTTCACTAGCCGCTTAGATTGTTGCAACTCTCTGTTTACAAATACAGATAATTAAGAGTGCTGCAGGCAGGATTTTGACCAAAACCAGCAAAAAGATTACTCCTCTGCTGCATCACTGCACTGAGGTTATGAGCTCAGCTCCTGTGTGATGCTGAATAAACACGCTAATGCCTACTCAACCAGAATTAGAAACACATGATTTAAAAGGTATTATTTGATAAAGTTTTTATATTTATTATTATTATTATTATTATTAGTAGTAGTGGTAGTAGTAGTAGTAGTAGTAGTAGTAGTAGCAGTAGTAGTCAACTATGTATATCTGTATACTTTACATAAATTATCAGACTTTACCAAAAGTGCAAATGGCTGTAAAACCAAAACAGCGAGTCTCACAGGACCATCCAGGAAATAATTTACACCAGCCAATCAGAGTAAATCTTTCTAGCTGTCAGATCTGAGTATGATACCAAATACAGCAACGAAACGATAAAAGATTTATCAATGTCAAGGATTTTGAACACGTAAGCTCTTTCAGAATGGATATCGTTGAATTTAACAGAAGTTGTGACTTGCCACTCTTCCCGTCTAATCCATTGATGTTATCTCACTCTCTTACAACATGTTGTGCTTTGTGCTTAAGATATGCACATCTCCACCTGTCAACCATCAACCATTAACCATTGGGGTTCTGATGAGTTTGGACTACAGAGTTGACTCCATATGCATTATCTCTGTAATCAAATTTGTATCTATTTCTGTATTAAATCATTGATGGTGACTTTCATCTGATTAAGTTAAAAACATGACAACAGTGGTTACCTGGGACTATGCAAAAATCATAGCCTGTTCAAGTTTGTTTGTATTGCTTCAAGGCTTTTCTTTATATTTTTAAGTCTTCAGTCTTTTGAGGAAGATGGTGAACAAGCTCCAGTGGAATTGTTGCCTTATTCAGATGATAAGCATAGTCATGTGATTAGGGAAGGCATTAAAGTAACACAAAATGTCTACTTAGGAAAGTATCTCTGTAATCAGTCTGTGACAAAATACAATACTCAGCAATACTTTGCATCGCATGCATCACATCCAGTTAGTGTATAGTAAATGAAGAGAGTGCAGTCTACTAATAAGAGAAAGTGTCAGTATTCAAAGGTGTTATAAAGTAACGTAAAAGCATTGCAGAAAAATAAATTCCCACCATGAATTCTTGGGGACGCAGAAATAGTAAAGCTGTGAAAAACCCACGGTATGCCTGTTGAAACCTTTCTAGCACACCACCGCACAGATGCAATCAGAGCCTCTCACACCACCCACCACGTGTCAGAATACAGCAATCCATCAGCTGCTCCACTCACACTGTGAACTATCCAGTTCCAGGGACCAGTGCAACAGCAGCATTCTCAGATTGAACAGAAACTTTGAAAACTTAATTGTAAATGGGTCTTAAATCTAATTGTGGGATTTACTTCCCCTGTCTGTGCCCACACATCTTTAGCTACCCAGAGGAACAGTCCTGATTGGATGGTTACCCCTACAGGGCTGCATCCTCCTGACCCCTGGGCTCTGTGATTGGTGTGTTTGCTAATCACAAGTGGCGGCCTGATTACACGGGTGGTCTGTGGAATAAAAAGCCACAGAGGAACCTTGGAGTCACCTTACACCGCTGGAAAAAAAAAATAGCTCAATGTCAAGTTTGATGTATCCATGTCACTTTCCACCTACACACCTGAGATAATCACTGCAGGTTGTGGTGGTGGGGGATGGTAGAAGGGAATCATGGTGCAGTCTCTGTTTCATTAGGAGATTGAGGTGATGAATCAACAAGCTATTTCTAGCCAGAGAAGCATTTAATGAGTTCAGGATCTCATTGCAAAGTGATGTGAATATAATTGTAACTGACATTTTTCTTCATGTGTAAATTAGATTTGCTCACTGTGATGCAATGCCTGGCAACAGTTTTCACGGCAGCTAGGATGAGTGAAGAAGTGAATTCATAAACAATGAGTTCTTGTAACTGTAAATGAATTATGCTACAAAGTCGTCGAAATGCCAGGCCTCCATTACGCTTGCAGATACCACAGGAATGGAGTGACAGACAGCAAAAACTCATCTTTTCCAGAAACGACTGAGGAAGAGAATGTTTAGCACAGTCGAAGTTTGAAAAGGAAACTTATTATTTCTTTTGAAGAACCACTTGAGTTGCAAGTTGTTTTTTTCCTACAGCACTGTTTACAGCGACTACACACAGCACCTCTATAAATTGTGAGATGTAATGGAATATTTCTGAGCAATAAGCTATTTGCTTCTTTGCGAGTGAGCTCAATATCAGTTCTCATGTCTCTGTGTTAAGTAGCCTACAGAGCTGCAGCCAGATAAATACAATTCTAAATAGATTCCCTATTTAAACTCACTGTACACACAAGATAGAAATAACATTATGGATTCTTTCCATCAGAATTATAAAGGGTGTGGATGCATGGTTCTTTGTCATAAATCTCATTGTGAAACACATGCACCTGAGTTCAACTCAAACTATAGATGAGTTATAGATAGAGGAAGGTAAAAACGGCGCTAATCACTTGCTTCGATATCAATCCCCCTGTAAAAAGCTCCAGTATTTCAAAGAGTACTCCCCAAATTTAGCGTTACACTTGTGTAACATTGTCGGACTCAAAGTGGGCAGTTACGAAAAAAGATGAAAATCAGATCCAGAGATGCTGTCTTTTTTAAGCCATGCATTCTTCTCAGCACCTACGTTATCCAAAATGCAACTCAACCACCAACAGTGAGAGAGTCCAGGTGTTAAACTGGCCTGTCTGTAGTCCCGACTTGTCTCCCTTTGAAAATATTTGGCACATTATGAAATGTAAGATGCAACAAAGGCACCCTTGAACTGTTGAGCAGCTGAAATCATACATCAAGCAAGAATGGGAAAACATTCAGAATGGCAGCAATTGGTCTCCTCAGTTACTAAATGCTCACAGAGATTTGTTAAAAGAAGAGGTGATGCAACAGAGACGTAAACATGACCCCAACCCAACTTTTTTGAAACGTGTTGCTGCCATCATGAGGATATCATTTTCAAGAACAATAAAATTTCTCAGTTTCAACTGAGATGTTGTCTTTGTCTATTTTCAATTAGATATGATATTTCAGTGTTTTGCAAATCATCGCATTTTGTTACTCTTTACATTTTACACAGTGTCCCAACAACTTGTTGCTCAGGATTGATTGTGGCTGTCTTCAGCTCAGTAATGTGTTCAGTCCGTTGTGGTCCACTATTAGGGTCATTTCAGTATATAACTAGCCTGTAGCAGTGTGTGTAAGGTTAACAGCTCATCAGCCGATTACGTATGACAGAGTTAACACATCAGGATTGTTTCTGTGGCTTTCACAGTCTTTCAATTGGCTTTTAACGAGGAAGTAATAAACTATATCACGGCTGAGCAGACAACAAAGCTATCAGCCACCAGTGAGGAGCCTCACCGCTGAAAGCTACTGATTTTGTCCATGACAATAGTGATTCAGTTCAGTTTGAAAATTTGTTAATAAAGATTTGTTCATCCACGTGCTCAACTTGAGTTATCTGATTGTTATGGTGTTTTAGGGAAGGCGGAACAATTATCAACAGGGAGCAATACAGTTTGAAAGCCAAAGGTGTCGAGAAAATGGATTGATGTTGTAGGCACATGGGCACAACAGTATTTGATTTCCAGAGTGTTACCACAGTTATGGGTGGGATTGATAAACACGCTGGCTGAATTCTAGGCTGTCCACGATACTGAGAAATTTTGTGGCTTTATTATCAGACAAATGATTCACATAGATATTAATATCACCATTTATAGTTACTGTAATAATTAGTGACAATGAGTGACATTAGTTCAGTAAACTGAAAGAAAACCTGACCGTAGCAAGTATGAGTACCATTGGCTAAGCCTTTAAAGTAAATGCAGTGTATTCAAATGTGGAGAAATCACCAAAAATTACCCCAGTGCAACTGAATTTGGTAGAGAGAATAATGGCAGTTCTCCCTCCTCTTTTATTCTGCCTAACTGGGTGAAACAAATTGTAGTTTAGTGGTGGTGGTGCACCATCAGATCTGAGCCATGTCTCTACAAAAAATAGACAGTCAAACTGCTTATCAGAGATCAGAGGGACTTTGTAGTTAGAGATCTAAGTATGGCCAAGTTAGTTGTGGATACAACTGGCTCTAGCTGAATATGGAAAGGTACAGCAGTAATATTACTGGGATCACTGAGATTATTCTGTGTACATAATCTTGTCCTATGATTTGGTCTCTGAATAATTGTTCAAATTATGGGATTAAGAGCATCTGGGCACAAGGGGGACCTAGTGAGCTGATGCCTGGATGGGATGGTGGCAGTGGGGTGGGGAAGAAGGTGGATTATAATGTGAGACTGGAAGTAACTGTTGTTGAGCCTTTTTGGATAGCCAGAGTGAGCGTGTAAAACTGTACGAAACATACAACTCAAATATGTGCACCCAGTCTGCTCAGATGGATACCATCCTCCAAATGAAATGATGGATGATTCCAGAAGACATTCAACTTGCCAATAACAGCAATGCTGGAGCCACATATGGAGGCTAAGAATCCGTGCTAAACTGACCAGTGCTTTGGCAACTGGAGGGATTTGACCAGAGACAAAAATACGCTTTTTGCAGCCGTTAAATGAGTCCTGTTTGAGAATTTCAGAAGTCTGGTTGGAAATGTCTAACATGGAAGATAACATTGCGAGTCAAGTCAAGTCAATTTTATTTCTATAGCACATTTACAGACGGCTGAGCCGCACCAAAGTGCTTCACATGAAAGTGCTTAAAGAGCACATGGATGTTTCATCAAGAGGCTGGGGCTCTTGTCCAGGTTGTCTACCACCTTAGTGCCAGGGAAACAGAATGACTGCTAGTCTTCTGCTGATGTGCCTCACCACTGAAACACTATTGACAAAGGTGATGGGAGAAGCAGAGGGTGGTGGTGCAGATGGTGCTCACAGTGAGGGGGCAGACAAAAGAGGATGGTCAGAGGAGTGGGCAGAAGAATAGCCCCACAGAGCCAAAGAAAAGTTTTGCTTTGAGTGGTTTGGTATAGGGTGAGAGGATCCCCCAGGTGTGTTTAATGAGGGGGCTGGGGGTAATGGAGATCTGGTTGCTTTTATCTTTTTACCTGATGAAAAGCACAGGTTGAATGATTGAGATTTGTAGAAAGTGTCTGGTCTTGTGGTCTGATGCTATCAATTTTAGGAATGCAACCACAGTCATTTGGATGTCAAATCAAATCAAATTCATTTTGATGATAATGTGAAGGACAAATAAACACAGTGTTTGTATGTCACTAAACATTCTGAAATACATCAGTTAGTACGTAAGCTGCTCAGGGTTAAGAGTTAATGTGATAATATGCCAAATATCTCGTTTGTAGCTCATTTCCCTGCCAACAAGTGGCAAAAAAGTCACATAATGCAGCTTCAGTCATCCACTGTTTTGCTCTTTGTTCCATCACTGTGAGTTTATTTTTTTCTTTCTCTTCTGTATTATTTTTCATTATATTTTGAATTGTCACCTGTTGGCTGAATTTTGTGTTTTCTTTCACATGAAGACATTTCCACCATAACTTGATGCAGAAAAGGTACAAATTGGTGCAGAAAAAAATGCCCAGAATGCAGAAAATTTACTTTTTCATGGTCAAAATAGACTTTTCAGTGAACTTTTGAAATGATTAATATTTACATTTACATAGACTCTGGATTTTTACATGAGGGAGAAAGATGAGACAAAGTTCTCTTAATTGATAACATGTAATTTAAACATTTAGTGTGGTAAAACCATATCAGACACTAATCATTATTCAAAACAGAGCACAGTCTGAAGATTGATGTCTGGAGGGGACTTTAATAATTTCACTTTAAGGTGACAGTGGAGCTATAAGCATTTCTCTATGAGTCATGACCCATTATTTCATGATTACTTACAGCATACTGATAATTACTGCCACTTTATACAAAGCCTTAAGTGTTGAAAATGACCATATAAAAGTGTTTGCTACACTTTAATTTACTGTGAAGCACTTATCAACTGTTTTGTTGAACATCGCACATGACACAGCGCTGACAGTGTATATGAAGAGATGCTTCCCCTCAAAGGCCTGTGTCTCTACTGTATTAAGGTAACCATCCACTCACAATAGTGTTATCTACAGCTTGACTGCTCTCAAGGGATCACAGAACCGTTAACATTTTATTATCAGACCTTCGAGGCCACAGTGATGAATTCCGTTTCATCATCTTGTACTTTAACACTTTGGCTCCCTGATATCTTTTTAAAAGCCACTGCTCAATAGAGAATATATGAGGTGCGTCCGCATATAAAATGTCACTATTAAAAATGCCCATAAAGAGAGCGTCTTCCATGGTCTCTTGCAGCTGACATCTCGTCCTCCTCATCTCTACCTCTCTAAGGCTGGCAGACCTTTTATACTCCCCCCCTCATCGTTCCTGAGTGAGGTGAAAAATGAAAGGCAATAGTGTCTTGCTCTCAGGATGGGAGAAAGGGTAGTGGAGCAGAGCCATCTAGCTCTCTGTGAGGCCAGCTGATTGGCTGGTGAGGCAATGCATAGGCTCCTTGGAAGAAATGAGTTAAAGGTAACTCTTGACTGCATGCCACTGGCTAAGGAGGCACGATGTTAAGATAAGCATGATTGGAGCCATTTAGATTCCACTAGAGGATAGGGACAGGAAACCACTGTTGAGGCTCAGTACACACACCATATATTTACATCCTTACAGGGAGGGTATTCTTTATTAAGTGTCATAAACTGTGTCCTATATTTGTTATTCGACTAGGTTATTGTGTAGAAAATACATTTCATTTTCAAATTGATGCAGTGAGACTGCACATTATAATTTGCAACTTCATCCTTGGATGTGTACATATATAGTGTATTATTATTATTATATAGTATAGCATATTAATATAGTATTATTATTATATTATTAGTAGTATGTTAAATATAACCTAGTTTTGTGTTTTTATGTTGCCTCATGCACTTAATTTGAATTGAAACTTGAACATTTTATTGCAAACATTTTAGTGTTCCCATTTGGATGGTTCTAGATCTCCTGCTAATTGGACAAAATACAAAAAAGCGCAGGATTTTGTTACTATGCAAGCAGAGCTAATTGTCATTAATGTTGACGTTGTTATTGTAAGAATAACACAATAACGGGGATAATAATTTAAATGAGGGTAATTGCTATGATAACTTTAACAGGCACAATTACTGCAGTGTTAATAAAGAATAATTGAAAATAATTGATTGATTACTGCTTATGTTTATTTTCTCAGACCTTGTTTGCATGTGTGTCTGTGTGTTGAGTGTTGCAATGTCATTGTCAGTATGCAATTGTGAGTTGTTAAAAGGGCTGGTAAATTGTATTGTCATCTTGGTTGCAAAGAAGAATAGCTGGTGCGATACGATAGCTAATGTGGATTCTCATACACAAACTTTAGTGTGACCTCAGTTCAGTATTGACCTTATGTGTTTCAGCAACAAGAAAATGCACAGATCCAGTTGTTTTGTCTTTTAACCTGCTGTCTACACCAGTAGTGGGAAAGTGTGAATATCTGCTGCTTTTGATCACCTTGTACCTGCTTTTTATTGAATATGCGTGAATATAATCTGACATACAGCCTGAAGGACTGACAGAGCTGGAAGAAAATGACTTTCTTCTACAGCAGTCTGACAAACACCTACTGGTTAAATCATTTGTCCTCCTGCACAGCTCTATGATCAGTGGCCATGTTACAGTCATAGTGACTGACACGAGTATGAATATGTATAATGTGTTTATAACAACATGGTATCATAATAGAGGTTGTTTGACTGTGGACATTAAACATGTCAACACATCGGAGCCTCATTTGGTTAGTTACACTGTTACACACAGTCCAATTCTCCTTGCAATGTGCTTATTATTGTATGATGATTATAATTATTGCAAATTCTATCATTAATAACATATATATTATACATAATATAGTTGAATTAAGTTGAATTTTAATTCACGTTTATGAATCAGCTTCCAGACCAGCAAAGTGAATATTATTTGTTTTAGTGATATGGAGATCTACGGTTGCCTCCCCTTGTTTTCCCTTTTGTGCTCCTGTGTTTTGCGTTCCCTTTTGTCTCCTGTCTGTCTCTCCCCGTCTATCTTGTGTAGGCTGTGTTAATGCAGGGTATGACCGATTGGTTGGTCCTGCCTCTCTCTATCGAGCAATCAGACCCATCCACCAACACAGCATAGGCATCCAGATTCCAGCCAGTACTTGTGGAATCGTCAGTTATAGCTAAGTACTGTTTGACTTTTTTGCCTTGTCTGCTACCTGCCTTCCTGACTCCTTTTTGTCTGTCTGTGCTCAGGTGCAAATACCACATCTGTCTTTGTCTGTACCATGCCTGTCTCACCTGAAGAAGCTGGGCCTGTCACTTCTTGGACTCAGTACTCTGGATTCCTCAACACTTCTGGATTCACGTGGTGCACATTCTCAAATGTGACCCGCCAAGAGAAAACCGGCGCAAGTTGTGTAAAAAAATCGAATTTTTTTTTTTTTTTAATTAGTGATTTTCGTTTTTTGCAGAATATGTAAGTTGAAATCATGACGAAGCCACTCCATGTTTCAAATAACAGTATTGGGGGCCTTAAAACCGTAAACTTTGTATTTGAATTTGGGTTGTTTTAGCGGAAAATCACGGTCCCAGTTGGGAGTGTGGCGATTCAAAGGTAAATTAGCATACTGGCTTTCTTTGGCTATTCACGTGCTTCTGTTCTTTTTTCGGCCAATCAGCTGCACGTTAAAAGAGAACCACATGGCTACTTATGCAGCTTCTGGTTATGCCGACAACGATCTCACTTCTGATTCTGAACCCGAACTAGAAGATGAAACTGAAGAAATCGACGAGAGCGACTGCATTACACTGGAGAACATCCCCGTTTCTGCACCGATCCCCACTACTGCAGCGCACCCGCAGAGGAAGCGCCGCAGGTGTTGCGAGAGGAGGCGGAAGCGGGGAAAGCGCAGGGGTATCTGAGCTAGGCTAGCGGCGAATCCACACAAGCTGGCTATACCATCTATCATACTCGCCAATGTACGCTCCTTGGACAACAAACTGGACTGTATACACCTTCTGAGATCGACCCAGCAGACCGTGAGAGAGTACTGTGTTTTCATTTTTACGGAAACATGGCTCAATAACAGCATGCCGGACTCCGCCATCCAGCTGGACCGGCTAACATGCTACCGAGCAGACAGAGCCCTCACTGAAGGAGGTAAGACCCGCGGGGTCTGTGTGTATATCAGGGATGCTTGGTGTCAAGACACTGGTGATTTGTAGACACTGTTCACCCCTCGTGTACATATAGCAGCATTGACAAAAAAGTTGACTTGACTTGACTTGACTTACTCAGCTCATTCAGCAGCAGACTGCTCCATCCCATTGCACCACAGAGTGACAGAATTTATTTTATTTTATGTAATATTAGAAATAAGTATCTACATTTGCTCCTTCTAACTCTTAAGTATTTTACCTTTCTTGTTTTTCATTTTTATTCAAGGGCTTTTTTAACAAAAGAATTTCTATTTCCATTTGATAACCGTTGTTCAAACTACTACAATAGTTTGAACAATGGTTAGGGGCTTGGACTTATGTAAATGAGATGCAATGAGATGCAATGTTACCTGGCTCCCCTGGTAGGTGAGAATCTTTCAGGCTGGATTTCTCAAAAAAATAGTTTGAGAAGTGCCTACATTCAAATGGCCACATCTTCCTCAAATATTTTCAGATTTCCATGTGTTAGACATTGTTGGAAAGCTTAGAAACTACACTTTCAGAATCTGTAAATAACTCAAAATGCCCCCTGGGAGACTTGTTGCTGGTTTTCTTGTGGCTGGTCACAAATTATCAAATTAAAACTGTTGACCTGCCTTGGACTCCTGCCTTGTCTGTCTGAGCACTATATTTTGGTCATAAAAACTATACAAAGAAGAATGCAAGTAATGTTAATGTTACCTTAATAATCTGCATCATTATACTAATAAATTATTATGAGAGCTTTTGAAAATGTTAATCGTAGAAATATTGACTTACTACTACAACACATGCTAAACTAACTGAGCTATTGTAAGATAGTTAACACTGAAAGTAACTTTAAACCAAAGACTGTCTTTTTAATCTGAAATCTGTGATGATGTGGTGTTGACAGATAATGTGACTTCCTCTATAGTGTGGATGTGTGTTTTATTCCAAGTGTTAATAAACAATACTAATGAGGATGATATTGTGACTATTATTATTATTATTATTATTATTATTATTATTATTTATTCTTTTTTTTTATTTATTAATTAATTTTTTTTTTTTACCTTCACTTGGTTACCTTTGGAGACTGAAACAATTGTCGTTAATGAGGGATTTTGTACTACCAGCAAAAGAGACAGACTGTGTGATTCTCCTGCCCCTTGAATGGATGACACCAACTGGGAGAACAAGCCTGATAGAAGAAATGTTTTAAAGAACTATTTCTCTGTTTCACCTAATTCCACACAAGGAACAGGAGTACTTGATGACATCCCTGAAGGGTGTGAAGAGACTGGTGAACAGGAGATAGGGGAGTACGTTTGGGTCACATACAGTGTGTCTGTCAGTGTCTGTCCTTATCTACCGCTCTGTGAAAAAATCCACAGAATATTCCCATTTTCAGCCAACGAAGGAAGGAAGGAAACAAAAGCCTACCTAACTAAATGATGAAATATGTACCTTGTTCATGACCTATACAATGACACAGACAAGTGTTTTTCTGTCATGTTCGCTATCTGTAAGACCACAATATTTGTCTGTCTTTCAAATCTGTTACTGATTACAGTTTTCTCTTTCATGATATGACAACATTATAGTTAAAGTTTGGTTGGATTGATACTCAAAAAACAATTACTTAGGTTTAGGGAAAGATCATAGTTTGACTTCATAAAGGTTAGGGACCTTCATCATCATGGTTAGCACTTGGTTAAGCTTAAGGGACAGTAAGACAGGTCTTCCAGGATATAGCCTGAAGTTCTATCCACCCTGAACTCCTCCCTCTGTGGACTTGACACTCATGCAGTCACAAATTTTCAAGCTGCTTTTGAAATTGAAGATGATCTCACTTTTATCCACAGTGACTCTACTTTGTAATTATTTCTGTGTTTAATTTGCTGTCGTGTGTAGATCAGAGTTGGAAAAGTCAATGTGTTTCAGCGCAGTATTATTCGATAATTACACTGTCGCTCTTCCTGAAAATACTTCTGGCTATGGTCAACAAGATTATATGATAACAAGTCTCAGAAAATAAATAAATAAATAAATAAATATCCCTGAAACATACCTGGGATTACAGAAATGGAATTTGTGTCAGAACCAGTGGGTTTAGAACCACAACCATTTGTGGTGTTTGATCCAAAGGCATTTTTGCATCGCACTAAAAATAATTGCTTGCAGCTTTATTTACCGCAACTGCAGAGACACTATTATTAGAGGCAGGCATTTACTCATTATTTTATTAAAGCACATTATGGTAATGCATTAAATTCAACACTTCCCCCATGTTGTCTTGATAAATTCAGTTTCATGTACATTTCATTCATGTTACACTCACCACTCACCACACACACCACAAAAAGCTTTCCAGCAGCTCACAGGAAATCATCCACCTTTTTCATGCTCCACTTTTAATGTAAAACACCTGCAGGAGTTTTAAGTAGCTTTATTAGATTACAATAATACATCATAACATTGGTCAGAATGTGTATGAGCAGGTTGGTAGTTATTGATGTTGAGACAAAACCGTCTCACACCTATAGAATTTTTGCGATGAGTCCAGAATAAGAAAGAGAATTTGGCTCATCACTCATCATGCTGTGGTCCCATGTTCAATCGATGCCAGCTGTCCAGGGCGAAGTCACATTGGCAAGGTGAGAACATTGGACACCCTGGACCAGAACTGATGACCAGACAGAAGTGAGCCACCCTTCTAGCTGCCGAGTCGTCTGTGGATTACAGCTTCCATTTGCCAGAGTGTCCCTCAGCTCAGCAAAGCATCTGTCTCAATCAATGAGGCCAGTAACCACAGGCTCCAGACAGCTTGTCTGTCTGCCACTGTGTTGTCTCTGACATTCAATCTGTGTCACCGTCTGAGGTTACCAGCCACGGAGAGCTCCCACTCAGTTGTGGGTTAGCCAGCAGAAATCATTGCTAAAGGAGCAGTAAGATTTAGTGACATCTAGCTGTGAGGTTGCAGATTACAGCAACTGAATACCCCTCATGTCATCCTTCCCTGTGGGGGAAATAGGAAAGGCATTCTCTGGAACCAGTGTTTGGTTTGTATGTCCTAGGCTACTATAAAAAACACGCCGGTGCAATAGGGTAGACTCCATGTTCTCTTCCAAAAAAAATAAAAAAAAAAAACACGTTCTTATTTTCAGGGCATTATTATGGAGATAGATTTCTATCAAAAAATAAACAAACACAAAAGTAGAATCCACAAATGTTTTACTAGTCACAGCTAAACACCTCTCAATTTGTCTTTTGTAAATCATCATTTGAATGAAGGATATTCATGAATGTAAATCACATTTTCAAATGTGTTTCCAAAACAGACTTGAAATGTCTGTAGACTTTCACTTAAAACATTGCTGATGGTAGATTCAGATGTCATGTCACAGTTAATCTGGACTGTGCGCTATTCCACAGCTACCAGCGATCTCCACACTGCACTGCTGCTGCTGGCGGTAAATATTTACCTCAGACTATGTGTTTCACTTCAAGGCTGCATGTGAGTAAAAACACATTAAAAACCATCACGACACAAGCGTAAGACCAGCAGCATGAACATTTGGACTATTTATTGATGTTTGCAGCATTTTGAATGAAAAATGATGTTACAAACTGGACTCCAAAGATCACAATCACAGCCTTACACAGGGAATATCAGCAGTCAAATTCCAGTTGCTTGTTCATGTTGTTTTACATCAGGGCTGGCCTGGTGTTGCCTGATTTCAGGACTTGATTGTGGTGGGTCTAAGGATGCAAGGTGGCAGATATTGTATTTGTTACAGTAAACCACAAGTCACACCTATACCAGTGTGACTCATTTCTTTCCTTGATGTCTCTATGGCACTCTTTGGACAGTATCAGTACAGGGTACAGTTTGTGCTTATGTGTGATTTTGGACACTAGGTCTAAAAGTGGCGCTGATAAGCTTAACACACACGGCATTAGGTTGCGTCGAAGAGGAAGGAGCTTTGCTTGCAATTCCACACAGGGAAAAACAGCGGAATATTTGTCTCAAAATGACACAGGTAGATCAAGCTTGTCCTTCCATCCATGATTTTTCAAGTTGGCAAGCTTTGCATTTGTAAATGTAACTATTGTATGATGTCACACATCTGAAATTGTTATTTACATTCTTGAATATACTTTTTGCATTCATTCAAATGATGATGTACAAATTTGCGTCAGTATGGCGTTATGTGTCCAGTCCTTAATTTAAATGTACAGTAAATAAAAGATAAAGGAAGAAGTTCACCTGAGGGTTATGGGTCCACTCCTAGACATCCCCTAAAGCAAGGAAGAAATTAATTATTTTGTAGTGAACAAAGAAAAGCGGGACTGATTGGAATCACAATGTAAGACCTGAAAAGGGCAGTCTAACAGCAACTTGTGATTATACAAAAGCTAGGGCGAGAAAGGTTGTCAGCTCGCAGGGCGGGCATGGAGCAGATTCAGCTTTGAAGCAGATGCCAGCCTTTGGAGCCTGTGAGATCCATCAGGCAGACAGGATGGAAGACAGTAAGCTGCTGAGAGGAAGTGAGCACAGCAAAGATAAATGCCTCCATGCTGGCTTTTGGCTCACTGAGGCCCTCCCATTGCTTCTGCGGCAGTGGCTGCACAGCTGGGGAAGGAGCGGGACAGAGGTGTGGAGAAGTCAATGTGAGTACATCTTTTCTCCGCTGAGGTGGAGCAAATGATTTCCTGTAATCCCTGCAAAAGCTGTGACCACTGGAAAAAGTTGAGGTATAGTCAGGCCACAGTGTGACTCTGTAGATATGATTTAGTCCACGTCATCCATACTTACTATACACAGGGTTCATATTCAATCTGAAAAGTTTAACAGTTGTGAGATAATGACATCTAAATGTGTGAACACACACCATTTAAAGCTTTTAGGTTGGAGTCCTCAGTGAATTCATGTGTGGGAAAAAAAAAAAAAAAAAAAAAAAAGCAGGGAGGGGAACAGGGAGTGTGACAAAGTGGTGGAATTTGATGACCTGGGAATGAGATCAGGCTGGCTGGACCTTTGAGTGTTACATTTCTTTATAGGCAAGCAAATATTTCATCCTAAATTGACATTTTACTTTCCAATAATGAATTAAAGAATTAGTCATGACAGCAATTCTCACTTTCATCTGTTCAACACGAAGTATAAAACAACAAATTAAAAATGCATTTGCATTCGCTGGTGTGGATATCGACATTGCAACTGGTTCAGCTAAACCAGGGCCAAAAAGCGTTCAGGGGCCAATGTAGGAAAGCAGTTCTTTGCCACTTTACTATGTAGGTGGTCCTACCTGCACATTGTGAAATGCGACTGCAGAGCGATCATTCTCCAAGCTTAGTCTTATTTAAGGAGCAGCATGGGACAAGAAAGACTCCTTGGATTGGCTGCACTCTGAATAGTGAACAGCAGAGCCAGGAATGGGGACCTGAGCAGTGTGGTTAATGACTTTGCTGAGTGCAAAGCCCATAGGATGAACTTCTCATGGGTGAGTACAGGCTTCTCTTCATTATAGAGCCACAGCTCCACTGATTTCATTGTACCACCAGACAGTTGAACACACTTTCTTTCAAGGCAAGTGTCAGATACAACTATGTATACATTAATACACGCCACCCTTGGCGGCAGTCTACAATCACTGACATTTAACAAGTCAAATGGTATGTGTGAGTTCTTCACAAACAATCAATGAGCATAAAATAGTTCCATCTTTACTATGCCCCTAATTTCATATTACTGATAGGACAGTTTCAATGTTTATTAATGTACAGTATTTTCAACAACAACAACTTCTCCTATGAAGACAAATTCATCGTATTACAACTGTTTTTTTACTATATAGTCATTCATTATCTATTACAATGGTCTCCACAATTACAGTATAATGTATTATAAACTATTTAATATTGATATACTGCTTATAAATGATAAATATGGGGACTTAAGGTCATGTGTTCTCAGACCTTCTAATGCAAGTAACTGTGCATAAATGTCATTTTTTTGTTTTTGCTCCCCTGGAAAATAACACCACATAATGTGCATTTCCTGGTATTAGTTTTTTGAAAAATCTATATGTACTCCTTTATCCAAACACACTGAGCAAATATCAATAAAGAGAAGACAGTCGTAAAACTGGTGAAAGCTTGGCTTCTCACTGAGGCAATTAGCTAAGTGCAAAACAAGGCCGCCCCGGCACTCTGAGCAGTTGGCTGTTGGATGAAAGGAAACACTCTCACCTAACATCCTGATCGATATGTGTGTTCTCTGGTTGGCTGTGTCCCACAGCAATTATCACACACACACACACACACACACACACACACACACACACACATACACTCATACACACACAGAGCAACAACACTGTTCGGGTCGAAGTACATTTGACCGACACCCCTCCAAAGTCAAATAAAAAGATCCACTCCAGCCTTGTCTGCTCTCACCGCAGTGTGCTGACACACACTCTGCACACACACACACACACACACACACACACACACACACACCCACACACACACACACACACACATGCCCCTGCAAAGTGCAGCTGTCAATGTAATGACTCCACACTCATGGATTATCATGAATTTTTCATGTAACGACAAGTGATAATATAATCACCCTTCAAATACCACAGATGTTCACAAATTTGTCAAAAATCAAAAATTGAGTCAGGTAAGCAAAAAATCATTAAAAAGATTTCGATACCACTTAAAATTAACATCAGGAGTTTTCAAATAGCTTTTTTCCTTACATGCAAAACCATGGTCGGCCTTTAAAGATGACTCAGTACTTAAAATTGCATAAATAATATAGGGGCTAAAGATAATAAATTAGCATATAGGAGGAAGATGGTGCAGCAAAGATAATAACTAGCATAACTTTGGGAAATGTAAAGATAATAATCATAGGGGCTGAAGGTGGAAAACCATATGAATTTAGTTGAAATAATCCTTCCTAATCTTGAATTAATAATCCAATGTTCCAATGTAAGAAAATGTTGTAGCACATATGTTGTCCTGCTGATTATGAGCAGGACATTGGGAATCCCTGTAAAATGACACAGTGATTGTAGAGACTTCCATTTAAAGGGAAATACGTGAACACTCCTCGTGTTATATTTCCAATTTTCTTTACATTCCCTAAAAAATAAATGTATTTTCATGAGAGTGAATATGTTGGAATGTAGAATTAGCACACTTTTCTAAGGAAAAGTTTTGTGTTTCACGATGTTTAATCTTACAAAGTCATGTGTTGCAGACAAGTACAACTGATTTTCATGCAACTGCTGCTTTGAAGAAAAGTTTGTGGAGGAATGTGTACAGCAGGGCTGCTGTGTGGTTCGTTGAGGCCACGCTGCTTAGAGAGGAGCAGAACGATTATTTGTTCATCACGGTTACATTTGAATTTTAGAGAACTTTTCATGAAAGATCATGCCTATATGTAACTGATGAGAAAGACACAGTCACTCTTCACTGCACTACAGCTGATGTTTCTTGACTCGCAGAGGTGTATGTCAACCACTTGAGTAAGAGGAGTGAGTGAAGAATCTGATCGGTTTGTTTCATTTGCTTTGACTAAAGCAAATCTATTCATGTTGAGTTACTGCTATTATTATAATAGGTACAAATCTCTTTTCAACAATCTCCTTTAACTTGTGGTCCTCTGAAGAGTGTGTGTGCGTGTGTGTGTGTGTGTGTGTGTGTGTGTGTGTGTGTGTGTGTGTGTGCACATTTGTGTGTGTGTCAAGCCTAAGCATGTCTGTTTCCAAGGTGAGGACACAGTGTGCTGTGTTCATCAATCATGCTTTTAGAAACCATTACTGTCTGTCTCTGTAACCTCGTGGGAACATGTAGGATGGAAGAGTCAGACACTCAAGGCTGAACGTCCAACTTCACCACATTGTGTGTGTTCATGCTATCTGTTATACCTGTGTGTATGAGTGCATGTCCATGTGTGTTTGTGGTATTTGTACAGAAATATCTCAGTTTCCTGGGTGACAGGTGTTGTGGATATGTTGTGGACACTCAAAAACACGTCAAATGATGCTCAAACACGCTGATAGTTGAAAATTAAAGAGATGATCATTGTAACTACAATAAGGAGATGAACCTGAGTAAAAGCTCAGTCAAAAAAAGACAATCACAGGTAGCAGTCTCAAAATGTATTTCACCAAATACAGTTTTTATATTTATACTTTCCAAGGTTACCCAACATACGTGCACTGATCGGAACTTCACTGGCTTATTAATAACTCCACCTCAAAATCTGGCATATTGTTACAAAGTCATGTTCTGAACATGCAGTGTCTCATATTCCTCAGCACATGAACATATACACAAGAGACATATAAGCCTTCCATCCCATGTTCATCCTCCACAGATCAGCTATTTTTCATCTGGCCTCCCTCAGCGGGGCCTGCTCCCAGGTCACTGTATCACAGAAAATAGAAGAGGAGAATATTTGATGTGAGATGACAACTAATAATTCTACTTCGACCATCAGTTTGTTGTAAATCAAATATCCATTTTTGACAAAATCATGATGGCGATGATGAAGTCTTAAAAAACAAACAAAAAATGCATTGGCCCATACACATAATGCAATGCTTTTTTTTCCCTGTGGTGTTCCCAAACACATTTTCCATCAAATCCCACTTTAATACATGAGAATGTTCTGTGTTTGTCTACATGCTTCCCATCAGGCGTGGACCTGGAAAGTAATTCTGCTGAGGCTGCCACTTCAATCAGGCCTTATCAGCAGTCGTCATCAGCCTCCAATAAAAAACAGTCTAAGAAAGTAAAGACCTTCTCTAGTGTTTTGCTTTGTCTTTGCTGGGTATGTTTGTGTTTGTGGGAGGATTTCGACTTTGTTTATTATCATGTGTGAGGCAGATTTTTTTTTTATCAGAAGTGTTTGAGAGGAGTTTTTTTCAGGTGTCAGTAAATCAAAATAGCCAAAGTCAAAGCAGTGATCATATGTTAACGTATAGGGATGCAACAGATATTTTCCTGATGGATTTATTTTCCAAACGTTCCCTCATTTTCTCTTGCTATTTCTATTTGCTTTCTTTCCTCCGTTGTTTCCAGCTCTTTCTGTTATGCTCACATCCTTGCAACTCTTGAGGAAAAGCGTCTGAGAGGAAGCCTGTGGGCTGTGACCTAGAATTTAAAACAAAAGAACACCATATCTGCAAGAATCAATATTGTTTCTTCAGCGTGCTCTTTGTTCTTTGTGACAGCACATTGGCAGTCTCAACCAGTCAGCTTTACATAAATGTGGGCTCTGTGGTCTGAGAACAAAGATGATGCTGGCTGGGATATAAAGCACAGGGCTATGTGGGAGTGACCCCTGAGGCAAAATGCAACAATTGTTCTATATGGTGCCACAGTTTATGGATTTATGGCCAAAAGCAGCTGGATTGGTGACCTACATGCAACTGAAAACCATGAAATAAGTCCAGATGAGATGGAATATAAAGGATTCCCTGTGGAGGAATAAGGTGCAAGATGAATATAGCAGCTAAAATATGAGACTTAAAAAAAAATAAATAATAATAATAATAATAACCTAATAAAATTGACAATGTATTGTAAAAGATTCCATTAAACTCCATTAAAAAAGAGGAAAACCTGGAAAGACAGTAAGAATTTTGATAAATATCAGTTCTGAATATCAGGGTGATGTGAAAAGTCATGTATTAATATACATACTATACATATATCATATATGTATATACTGTACATGATATGCAAAATAGAGCATGTCAAGAGAGGACAACTGAAGGAGCAGCCCTGCTGTGCTTATTGCTCAATGTTAACATTAGCATGCTTACATAATGTTCATTTTGTGGTTTTAAGAAGGTGTAATGTTTACCATGTTAGCACATCATGCTAACATAACATCGGGCTAACACTTGCAACTTAGCATAAACACAAAGTGGAGCTGAGGTTGATGGGAATGTTATTATTTTTACAAGTATTTGGTCATAGATAAAAGTAATGGACAAATTTTGACCTGATGATGGCACTAGGTAAGTCAATCCATGTTGGTCAGACTGAGCAAGCATGCAAACTGTCCTTCTCTACTGAGTGTTCTTTGAATAAATATCCAATCACTGGATAGTAAGCTGGATGAGCTCAGGAGCATGATGGCTCTTCAACTGGACACTGAGAACAGTGACATTATGGTCTGCACTGAGACCTGGCCTGACACTTCCATCCCTGAGGAGCTCTGCATTCACCACCAGGACCAAACAATAGATTGGGTAAGAGCAAGGGGGGAAGTGTCTGCTTCATGATCAACAACCAGTGGTGCTCTGATGTGGAGATCATTGCTATGGGCTCTTCTCCTAACCACGATAATCTTGAGAAGGCTCTCCCTCTTCCCTCTCTGGAAAATCAGACCATGACTTTGTTCTGCATCTGCCTGCCTATACGGAGAAAGTCCAACAAGAAAGAGTCATGACCCAGACCGTTCATCTCTGGTTTGACCAGTCAGACTCACTCACTACTGAGTGGTATGTGCTCAGGGACAACTTCATTGACATGTACACAGACACAGTCAATGGCAACATCAGCAAATCATCATCGATGTACAGAGGACTGCTGTATGGACATTCCCAATTAACATAAAGGGAAGTCTGTGCTGAACTTGAAGAACACACTGACATGAACAACACAGGAACAAAGTGGAGTCTTACAACTCAGAGAAGAAGAAGAAGAGACAAACTATCACAGGCAGTGTAAGGAAAACCAGCAGTGGTGAGATAATGTCTACCAGATTAATTGGACCTCCAATGCATGCTTTGGAGATACAAACACTTTCTTATCTATCCAGCATATATTCAGCAGCTACAGAGCAACATTATCGTTCATTGAGAGTCATGTTTGTGTCCACCTGTTGAATGAAAATTCAATATTCACTCTCTTTTAGCTCTGTTTTGGTCTCAACCAACTCCTGTGAAAAATATTAGGATCTTTAGCTATTAAATGCAGCCACTTTAAGGTGTATGTATTCACTGACATGTCAGTGTCTGTCAGTCACTGATGTTAGTCACATCTATCAACAATGGCACTCTTCACATGCTACAGCTCTCTTGTCTTGTTGTTGTTGCTGTTAATAAAAGTGTTCACAGCATCATATGGTGGCTGAGACCCAGGAGACGACAAATAAAAAGCCTCCATACTCAAGCAATGTTGCAGAAAGCAGTCAGGGGAGCCATTTCTCTGTCTCAATTAACAGCAGTCTGCCAGGCCCCTCTCCTGAATAAATGACTCCAAGGTTTATCTGAGCATGCATGTTAAATCAAAGCCAGTGTTCTATTAAAAATACGATTTGCAGCAGTAATTGTGAGTGGATAGTGAGAGATTGGCTCAATTAACTGTGTGGAATGATCAATCTGTGGATGCAGGTCCAGCCATGGTTTGATGGGAAGTCAGATCGGGAAAACAGGAAGGTAGCTGACATCAACTTATGGCCATTTACAAACAGACAATCCCTGGAGCTAAACTCTGGAACAAAACTGGGTGCTGTTCCCTAATGCCATACTAAGTACTAACACTCAAGCAGTTTTCAAGACCACCCAAACCACCAACACTGGTTAAGACCAAAACAAGTCCAACTTGTACAGCTTACTAAACCCCTGACAGACATTAATATGTGCTGGACAAACAGCTTCATTCAGCTCAAAGTGAAATGACAGTTGAGCGTTTCGTCTCTGTGTTAAACAAGCAGATTAATCCAACTTTGCACACTTTTACTTCAGTGCTCTGCTGTAAATCTGGCTCACCCAGTGGACTTAAATAAAGCTATTCAGAGTGGGAGGATGAGATAAGGAAGGAGAAGGGGCAGCTTAGCTCGGGGGATTTTGCTGGAGGATAACATTCAGGCTGTAGCGCTCTGTGAAGGCACCCCCACACCATAATGAAATGTTTTCCTGTTTTTCTTTAATTGAAGTGAAGTTTCATTGTCTTTCTTATTTCTTTGACAGGTTGGGAAAGAAAAGTTTAGATACTGAGTTTGGTTTTAATTGAGTCCAGCAGTGCAGAAGGACAGGCAGGGAAGAGGAGATTATGATAGGCATAACTGAATTTGTGGGTAGATATATTTGTTTAGTATTGTTTCAGCCTTTGGATGGCAGAAATATATTTTAAAATAGTTCACAAAGATGTTGGAGCTGGGCTTGACTTGGGGTTTCATGAATTAGTGATAGCAAATGTGACCAATGATGTGTTCATAAATAAAAGCCAACCTGCTGACAATTTTGGTGATGCTATGTTTTACAGGCTTATAAGTTTTTAATAATCTCCTAGCAAGTGTCCTAGAAAGAACTGTTCTGAGACAGCTGAGTTTAGTTGGTCAGGTTGAGTTGATAAGCAGTTGTTGATTTCCAGAGGAATTACATTGAAAGTACTGTTCTATTTAAACCCAGGTAAATGTTTATTCATTATTTATTAGTGGAAACTTAATCTTTATATTTGTGTGCTTGCCCGCAGACAGATTAGACATTTTTGCCTGTTTGCCTGACCTGCTGTACCCTGAGGACGGAACTAGTTAATTAGAGGTTTACCTACATTTTCAAATCCCAAAATCCTTCCCAGGAACCTTCTTGAATGAATTTATGTTTAGATTCAGTTAATTTGTAGGAAATTATCAGGAAACTCATTCAAAAGAGGGTTCAGTGTCATTCGTGATGACATGACTATCTTTTGAGTTTTGGTCATTTTATTGTTCTGCTACTTTAGTTTAATGCTGTTATGTACAGGAAATACAGCATATTCATCTTTACATTGGGTTGGTTTGGGGAGATACCCACTCTGTGCAGAATTATTGCCTTCTGAGCAGGCTGCTGGAAAGTAAAGCAACAATCAGCTGAAAAAGCCTTTCAGAGGTGGTACAGTGAGCTCCAAAGTATGTCAGCGTGAGGTCTTCATGTCAAGTTCAAATAAGATTTTAAACTACAAAGTTATGTGCTGTATATAAGCAGTAATAACAGACAGGCCTTTTGTAATGTCAGCATTAGTTACACCAGAAGTCATGGCTTGATACAAAGACTACGATCATTCTCAGCCAGTCTGTAACCTTTGCAAAGGCAATCCTCTGGAAGATGAGTGTCACATTTTGTTGAATGGAAGAACGCAGACATAGATAATAATAGAGAAAAGCATTAACCAATGTACTCTTTTAACATCCATCTCTGTTTGAAATCGTTCTGCTGTTACAGACAGTCCAACCAACATAGTGAGAGGAGATGTGTGGTAGACAAGGATGCCTTGCCAATCCAGCATCACACTGCTAAAGATGGCCATGTTCTGCATAAGCGATGAGAATTGAATGCTTTTAAGCACAACAGGACTCCATTATTTTGACAATTTGGAGGAGTTGGGTTGTTCGCTGTCTTTCGGGGATGTTGATAGCACTCGACAAATTGAGGAAATATCTTACAGCTCCATTTCCGGGGCTCATTAATCATTAAAAACAGTAATGATACAGCTGGAATTCAGGGATAGACTGATGCCTCATGACCCTCAGGACAGATTTATGTTTTAGCCTGACTTTCTTGCTAAACAAATTTTGTAATTAACTAATAAAACCACAGCATAAAAGTTACAGTTTGTACACATTGCTGTGCAAAATACTTTCATAATACACAAACAACAATGTAAATCACCACTTGACAGCACCATGTGATTAGTTATGTCAGCAAACAGTAAACAGTACTATGTGTAGCAGAGACAAATATGCATACATCAGTGATGTGGAGTATTATAATTACAAAAAATATGTGTAAACAGTTATAACCTGACATACTGGGTGCCCAGAGTCAATATGTGGAATGCTTGAGACTCAGTTCTTGTACTGATACATTCACTTTGGTGGGTCCCCCCTATAAATGAAGTATCCTGTCTTTACCTTTCCCATCTGCTATTGAACTACATAGGAGAGCTACAGTAAGCAACATTGTAACCATAGACATTTCTGTGTTTTAGAATTACATTTTTAAGTTTACTTGCAAGCTTGAAATTGTTGTGTAGTCCACCTCACCGCTGGTCTCAATGACACTGCCCTCAGCTGGTTCAAATCATACCTCACAAACCGGACAGAATACATCTCCCTCGGCCACTCCAAATGAAATCCACACACAGTCACTTGCGGTGTCCCCCAGGGGTCAGTCCTTGGCCCCATATAAGTCACCTCTGCAAGACCTCCTTCTACTATCTCCGTAACATTTCCAAAGACCGCCCCATTCTCTCCCTCTCAAATGCTGAAAAGCTGGTTCATGCCTTTGTCTCCTCCAGACTGGACTACTGCAACGCACTTCTCATTGGGATCCCTAGCAAGAGTCTCCAGAGGCTTCAGTATATCCAAAGCTCTGCAGCTAGGATCCTGATGAGAGTGCGGAAACATGAGCACATTATCCCCATTCTCCACTCACTCCACTGGCTTCCCGTCTCCAACAGGATTGAGTACAAGGTCTCCCTCCTCACACACCAATGCATCCATGGACTTGCCCCCCCACCTCTAAGAACTTATCAACCCACAAAACACAATACGCTTCCTCCGCTTTACTCACTCAAACCTCCTCCACATACCCAGAACCAGACTCAAGACCATGAGAGATAGAAGCTTTTGGCCCCTTTTAGAAGTTTTTTGTTTTAAACCTTCTTCTTTCATATATTTGTTGTTTTTTTTTTGTTTTTTTTTTCTTTTGTTTTCTCTGTAGCCCTTAGAGATCTGTGATGAAAAGGGCATTACAAATAAAATGTATTATTATTATTATATTATTACTAATGCATTCATGTTTTAAGAGGACATTCTTATTTTGACACTTTCATTATTTTCCAAAATGAATCAGCTCCTATGGGCCCTCATCATCCTCACCCCTCCTTTCATCTGTCAGATAAAAACTGGTATCAGGGCATCAGTGATGACATACAGACTGAACTCTGTCCCTGCTCTCCTTGGATAGAGAACTGACTGAATTGCAGGGCGATAATGAAATAATTCCAGTGTTCAACACCAAGATCTTTTGTCTTCTGCTGTAATCATTGAAAGTGAGATCATTTGGAATTCTGGATTGTAGGAGCCTACTGTCTATTTCAATATTACTGTTTACTGGGTATGGTTTTTGTTGTGTGTACAATGAATAACAGGAAATGTTTGGTATTCACGCCATAGATACGGTAGTCTTAATAAACTAATAAACACATAAATTAGATTAACAGCTGGGTTTGGGTCAAATGTCTCTGTGGTCATTTTTGACAGGTGAATGTGCATCAAGGTTGAGAGACGAGATCTGTTTCTGGTTTTTATTATGTTGAGATGTGAGAATCCCCTCTCACATGCTGCACTGCTCAAAGGCAGTGGAGGAGACCATTTAACCACCTTGTTGATGTTGGAGTAACAATCTGGATTGCTTGTATTTATTTGAAGCCATTCACAGGGGAAGCTGTTCCTGCTGCTTTAAGTGCATCCGTTCTCTCACAGCGGAGTCTCTGTCAGGATGCAAGGTGGTTTTTGAGATGTCCTCCAATCCATCAAAGAGCAGTCCCCAAAATTCAGTGAACTGCATTTCAGATTTTTGGCACACATGCATACCTGCAGACCAGTTATGTGCACCCCTGCTGCTGTTGCTGTGTTTCCCATCTGTGTGTGTGTGTGTGTGTGTGTGTGTGTGTGTGTGTGTTCAAGTGTCATTTTCAATGTTACTGAGCATGTTGATGCCAGTGTACCTGTATCCATAATGCTGAATATGAGGCCGCCATGCCAGGCTATGTAACGCTGTTGATGCTCGTCTTGGTGCCTCCAACATTACCTCTGAAGATGTATAAGGCTTGCATGATTAAACTGTTTTGCATTCAGGCAAGTATAGCTGTAATGGCCTGGTATATGTATGCATTTCAGAACCTTATTGAATATGACTGGTCTTGGACTGGTCAGGCCAAACTTATTTTCTCTGAGCCCACCACACTGTGATTTCTGCCGACACTACTGATTTGAACTTCATTTTGCTCATGCCAGAGATGCTAGTTGAATCTGGTCCAAACTTTTCTGCCACAACAGATCAATACAGACAAATGACTACAGGATACTATACAATATATTACAGGAAACCATCTGGAAAGCTCGCACTGCTCACAATAATTAAAACAAAAGATAATGCAGGTAACAGGGACTGGGAGAGATAGAGTGTAACATGGTTGGAAAAAAAACAATATCTATTATACACCACAGCGCCCCAGGGGTGGGGGTTGCTGCAGGACTCTTTGCAAGCCACTATCTTTCTTCAGTCCTTATAGGCTGAGGGCAACATGGCAGTGTGGAGTCCCCTCACGACATGCACAACACAGCAGTCAGTGAACTTTCCTCGATGTGAAAATGAGTTGTCACTCACTGCAGTGGACACCTTAATTGTTGGAGGGGCATTATGTTATGCACCATGGCATGCACTGCACCCCAATGCTCCATTTAGCTTTGGGCCCATTCGCTGTAAGTCCTAAGTTGTCTTATTTATATGTTTTTTTAGTAATCTGGCTTTATTTAGAGTTGTACGGTGTGTGAACCCCACAGCTTCATTGGATCTCTGGGGCCAGCGTTAAGCCAACTGATAATGGTCAGAAAATACCTCCAAAAACTGTTCATTAAATAACGTGTTGCGGTGCTGGGTTTCATAAAGTAAATAATTTAACTAATGTCAACTGGCTATAGAGTAATTAGTAAAGTAAGGTTTTAATTTTTCAATGAGTTATATGTAATGAATAACTCTTGCATACTATAATATAATATCTAATAATTTATTGCTCCTGATCCTTTCCGGTATCATGCAGTTCACTCCCCTGGACTCAAAACTAACAAAAGTGCAATGGCTGTAGCTTAGAGGCTCCAGAGCTCCTTGATTAATGACAACAGAGTCTGTTGTTTATGTCACACCTTCACAAATAAAATAGGCAATAAAAAGAAAAAAAAAAAAAAAAATCAATACTCAGTTAGATTAGTGAAGAGTTGCAGGCAAGTCAAAACCCACCTCCCTATGTGTATTAAGAGCAAACTGGTTAAGCAATGCAACAAAGCTCACTGCTCATATATGTAGGTGCAACTCTAATAATTCATATAATTCATCACTCGTAGCAGAAACTATTATGCAGAGGAAGTAATATTTTCTCTGTTACAGTGCACTAGATAAGTGCATATCATTGTTCATTTTTTTTTCCATTCAGGAACCCAGTGAACACATGGCAGAACTCAAATGTATTTTCCTTTCTGGTCAGACCAAGGTCTTACTAAAGCAATTAATACTTCTAATTTCTGAACACACTGAGTCAGAAACAGAAGCACACAAGCAGTCACTGTGTGAGTGATCACACTATTTTGCCAATCTCCTTAATTTGTCTGACTCCACGAGGCCCTACTCTGTCCACATCTTATATCTAATTCTTGTACAGTCACGAGTGCAGCGGAAAAGGTCAATGCCACCTCGCTAACGGCCAGCGAGCCAAGGATAGCTTCTCTCCAGAGGCCTTTGTGCTGATGCCCTATTTGCGTCGTCAGCTTCCTGTGTCATCTCTCTCTGCTTTGTTCTCGGCCTACCTGGGGGAAGGGCCTCCTGTCAGGTTAATTGCAGAGAGGAAAGCACTTTGTGGGAGAAAATACTGTGCATTTGTGATCATCTGTACATTACTAACACTTCAGTTTCATTAGTACTCTGGGTCCCTGCCAAGATTAGTTTGTCAGGCTGGAATAAAAAGGGGAACATTGCTTTGTTTCCTTTCAGTTTGACTCAGTTGACTGATTCATGCCAATGCTAGGTTTGAAATCAAGATAACATAACTGATAAATTGTACCAGACAGCAAACAAACATTGCTTAGAAGACACTCTCCTCACTCACTTATTCCCATATTCAAATCAGCCATAATCAATAATCCTGCCTCATCCAATCTCAAAGTTAATGTTGATCCTGGGGAGGAGGAGGAAACATTAGCTTCTCAATGAGCACATTAAAAGCACCTTGGTCAGATTTACGAGTGCAATTTACTGCAGGCATGCCTGCTTTATCAATTTAAACACGACGTACCGAACCAACATGCATTTGCATAATGCAGGATCACAGCTTTATGCTGACTGAGGCGATGAAAGGGTACAGGAGCTGCAGGTCAACATGCATGAATGCTGATGTCCTGACACAGCAAACACATGCATGCACAAACATGACGGGTAAGATTTCTGAATCAGTAAATCAGTGTTGAATCTATACAGAGTCAGAGTCAACATTTTTTCACTCATGCTGACAGTGATTCATTTAATGAGTTATCCACAAATTGAAGTTGGTCTGTGGTACAGAGCAAAGCATTTAAAAGACATTTCTAAAACTCAACGGCAAATGGTCTCTGTATGGTCAAGGCTGTAACATTTTATTAGCTTTGCCTAAAACTATTCAAACTTAAAAAGTACATTAAAACCAACCTTCAGAATCCATTATTTGCATCAGAACCACTAATGAAATTCCATCTTCCATCTCCATTGTACTCAAATTGTTGATCACCATGTACATGTGATATTTCAGTTTTTTCTTATTTTTAATGAATTTGTAAAAATTTCACATTACATCACATTATTTTCATTATTATGGGGTATTGCTTGTAGATTGATGAGACAAAAAAGGAATTTAATCCATTTTGGAATAAGACTGTAACATAACAAAATGTGGAGAAAATGAAGGGGTGTGAATACTTTCCAAATGCACTGTATGTAACAGATCCACCCAGTGGTCTTTCTCGTGATACAGTATAACATATAAAAATGGCAGAAAACCTACTGATTTTCATTTTAGACAAAAATATGAAACATATGGGTTCTGGAAGCTCTGCTCGGTTTGTTGGCTTCCGTTTTAAAAGTGAAAATACAAAAAATAAATAATAAATAACACAGGCCGCCATGGTAGCTAACAAAAGCTGAAAAAAAGAGAACATACTGTGTACCTGCAGCTGAAGCACATTTTCATGTCTCCCTGATTCTGCTTCTTTTTAGAAGCAGTGGTCACCCATCGGACATGAAAGTTACTGCCTTTGCATGCCAGAAAGGCAGCACTGTATGATAGGACTGAAATACAGCCAACTGTTCAGCTGTTTATACAAATTTCACTCTCTAATTCCCACATTTTACTGATGACTCAATAAAGATACATGCCTTTTTTGAGCAAGAAGGATGTCTGCAATGAAAATAGCAGCCACTGCTCAGTGTTGTTTGAGCAGCCATTGCAAGGATACTATACTGAAAAGGAAGATAAAAACGTGGTCAGACAAACAGGAAGACTGAGAGGGGCTGCAGGGAGGCTATAGGCACTTTCATGCTCAGGAGAATTAAAACGGCAGGCATTGAGTATTTTTTGGGACAGTGAGAGAGATTAAGCTGAAAGAAAGATAAGAAAGAGGTCGAGAGCTGTTGTTTTTTATAAAGGAGGTATAGGTGAAGGGAACAGGGATAATGGTGGTGGGTAAGGAGCAGTTGGAAAAAGGAAAACAAATGTTTATTTCTCTCGCTGTAAATGCAGAACTCTAACAAAATAAAGATAACTGTGATGCTGTTACTGCAAAATGATAACAAAATTCTTTTCAAAATGCAAACTGCATGAATGTTGGAGGAAGAAAAGGGGAGTAGATACTGTGGACAATAAAGATCTACTGAATTCAATTCAAATTTTTTTTTTATTATTTGTTAGTGTTTCTTATGTGCAAATTGAAAATAAACAGATGGATGGCAACATATTTAGAGGTGTCCTTTTGGGCTCATAAAACAAGCACTACAATGTTTAGCCTTTGATTCACACACATACAAACAAACTGATCTAAGGCTGATAGCCAAAACTACTCAACTGCTCCCACATGTTCATAAGTAACCAATATATCATTACACCAGGAGACTCAGGCAAACACTGCCACAGTAAATCGTGGATATGAAACGCACAGTTAGATGATTTATTCAACAAGAACCTCTGTGATAGACGTTTTTATGATCCAGTGTAAGACTATACAGTAGCATTTAATAACCAGGCAAGTTCAGCTTCCAGCCAGTGTTCTGCATTTTGATATCAGTTACAGAAGACCAGACACCAGCTAATTTAGACCATTAGATGTGTATTGACAGGAAGGGAGATATGATATATGGAGGCTCCTGTGAAAGTAATTAACTTTAGCTATTATTATACTCATACCTGATAGCCCAGAGGAAGAAGACCACTGTACACAGTGTTCGGAGTGCAATACTACTGAATATTGATGTAAGGCTGGAAAAGTCATATCATTCAATTATTTTGGGAAATTGAGAAATATCAAAGAATATTTCAAATGGGTCAGTTTAAAGGCACATGTAACTGGGAAAATGAGTAATATATAAATGTAATTTCTAGGAGAAAGGGTTGTCTGATGTTCGGGTGCTTCCTCCACTTAAAGATGACTCAGTCACAAAACCGATGATGTCCCTCAGGGAAAATGGAGGAGTAATTAAAATGATGCAACAAAGTGGTCCTTTTATCTTTGGGAGTATGGTCTTCCTGTTCTGAAGATTTTCTGAATAAGTTCTTCAGTTCAGTCAGAACATCTGCCATTAGTGCAAGACTTTACAGGAAGCTGGTGGAGTACAACTTAGTGAGTACATGTTTGGCCCTCTGTGCTGTCCTTTGTGTCATCCTCTGACGTGCCAAGGCTGGATAAGAGTGCCAAACTGCATAGACTGGCCTGTATGAACAAGCTACCCAGTGAACAGTGAACACCTTCAAGCCTCCTGATTATGATGTGTAGACTGCCAGCACATTCAACTTAGCCCCTGCTTATTTTTTGCCATATAATGAATCTAGGCTGTCAAGGAAGGTCTGGAAATCTTTTGCTGAATGTAACAGGGGGACTGTTACATCCAGTGTCTGGTCCACAGCAAGCTCGAGTCCGTGATTAAGGCACTGACATAGCACAAGGCCTGGGAAGTCATCTTAGAACAACCTCCCAAGACCTGATTTCAATGGAAAGGCAATGGGCTCCATGTCTCCATCAACATTAGCCTTCAGAAAACAATTAGTGTTGATCTGTGTTGATCTGTTGTTGATCATGTTCAGAAGCATATCTTTCCTTGCTGTCTGTAGAATCCCGATAGCTTCACAAGGAGTTCCTGCGCTCATGGGTATTTTTTTGGACAGTGATAAAAGCTGTGAGCATACAGCCATTCATTTTTGCACTTGAATTGTTCATACTGTTCTTCTCTCTATATAGAGGGGTAAACAGAAAGCATCATCTCCTGCGCTTGCTTCTGAGAGTCCTGTAGCTGCCTCTTGTTTTTGCTGAGTCCCTAACTCTTCCCTCTGGCCCTGAATCATCATCTCTGGGTATCACATGCAAATGACATAAATAAAGTGCATGGTTCATTCGTGGGAAAAATCAAAAGCAGAGGAATAATAAATTGAATGCACCTTTTCAAGCACTGTGTAGGTAAAAAAAAAAAAAAAAAAAAAGATCCATACGTGCAGCATTATCATGCCAGAGATGAGCCCATGGAAGTCACAAAGCTTCCATGGTGTTTGTGGTTTTTGAGAAGCTTTGTCAAGACTGTTAGAATCAGAATCAGAATTCCTTTATTGATCGTCAAGGGGAAATTGTTTTTGTTGCAGGTGCTCAATACAAGAATGAAATTAGAAAGGAAAGAAAAGAGAAAGAACATACATATATAATATATATACTGAGAAAAACTATATACAGAAGGATGTGCAAAGGATGTGCAAAACTGAATTTGAAAATATGTATCAGTATAATATCAGGCCGTGAAAAGTCCAAGGGCCATTCAGAGGGAGGAGTTGTACAGGTTGATGGCCACAGGCAGGAATGATTTCCTGTGTCGTTCAGTCTTGAGTTTTGGTGGGATGAGTCTCTCACTGAAAGTACTCCTGTACCTGGCCAGCACATCATGAAGTGGGTGTGAGACGTTGTCCAAGATAGTCTGTAGCTTAGTCAGCAATTAATCAATCAGTCAATTAGGCAATTTTGTAGGAGCCTTTTGATTGGGACAGGGCTTGTTACCTGAGATCATTGTTGAAATGTTTACTTGTGTCATTTATCCACTGAATGTATCAGAAAAAGCACACAGATATATTCATATAATGGACAATTTAGCCCAACATGTGTTCTGATGAAACATTTTGTGGGCAGCAGAAGTCAGCAGTCAGTGTGATTTCTGTTGGTCCAGGTGAGTCTGAGGCTGCTGCTGCCCACTGTAGATATAATATAATATTCCTCTGAGTGCATAATGAATCCTGTGTGCCTTTTGCAGACAAAAGTGCTCACTTATAAATAATTAGAATATGCAAATGGTGAAAGGCTCTAGGCATATTTGCAATTGATAGAGGTTAAAAGCAGAATTATCACATGAAGTACATGTCCAGGCAGGATCAAAGCCAGCAAAACATCCATTTGTTCACACATCAAACAGCCTGACAGCGGCTTTGAATTACTAAACAGCAAATTGTGTTAAATAAAACGTGATGAAAATAATGAGAACTTTCAGGGTATTGTTCCTGTCTGAAGTCAGAACTTTTACATTTCAAGCTGGGTTGAAATGCATGAAGTGCATGGGGAGACATCAATAGGTTTGCTGTGGACTGATTAAAACAAAGGCAGCATCTGTGTGGCTTCCACTCTCTGCCTTTGAAACACTTTCCCATCATGTCTATTTTATGATTAATTTTACAAGAAATACTCACTATTGCATCACCTCCCAAGTGGTTCTGATGTAAATCTAAATCAGTTATGACAACGCAGCTTCAAAGATTAGGGGTAGGCACTATATTCAGCAAGATTTGAAAAATAAATAGCAATAAACTTTTCTCTGAGACACTTAGTTTCACTCCATTTTATGTGCAGCTGTATGTTGCTCATTGCGGCTCAAGCATTTAATGTTTCCCTTGCAGTCATACATGTTTGCATGTACTTACAATCAGAGTAGTTATCTGTTTGGGTTCATTATATGTCAAGACATCCCAGGGCTGTTGCTCTGTCATTAGCTCAGCTATAGTTTAAGGTTTAAGACAGGCTTTAACCTGTGTTTTGGGGAACAAAAATCATACAATCTCTTTAACCCCATTGCTGTGTCCTCTGACGATGCAATTTAAAGTGCTTGTGAGGTTAAGTCTAAATCCAGCTGGTGTGTCCTGTGGACTCACCTAAATGCCACCAGACATCAGAGTATCTGAGGTTTAACTTCAGCCTACTGCTCTACATGAGGTTTAAGACCATAAAGTTCAGAATAAGGGCTGGTTTGATTTCTAAAAGCTCAACCCTTTCACCATGTGTGATCTTAGGAAGATAACAATATTAAAGCATTTTGGACAATTATGGACTGAGACTTTGATTTCAGCAGCCACATTAAGACAATTACAAAATCAGCCCACTAACACTTTGAAAACACAGCTTGAAGGAAAGCATTTCTGTCGGAACAAGATAAAGAAGTCATGATCATACCTCCTTTTTTTTCTTTTAATGCCACAACTCCAGGTAAATCATTTGTTGTCCACGCAACTAACATGCTTTTCTAGCATGATTCAAATGAGGCCATGGAGACAGCATTATATCTACTGTCTCTGATTTCAGGGGCAGGGACAGAGTCAGGTTATGGAGTGACCCTGAGTGCAGAGTGAAGTGGCCAGGCAGACAGGTCTGCACCTGTGGGAATGTGTCATGTAGCCACGCATTTTCACATTACATGTGGTGGTTAATCGGGACAAGTCTCCTCTAATGTAAAGAGAGAACATGAACAAGTTAGGCTTTTAACAGTTATGGGATTGTTCAGTTAAAATTTATTCACATACATACATTGTGCTGATGACAGTATAATGCTGCAGCTATCATATCCTCCTGAGACCCAGCCTATTCATTCATGTCCTCTGTAGTGGACATTTGGTTCTGGTCTATATCTTTTGACTCATTTGAGCTACCCTACTAAGTCCTGGTGTGCTCAGTAGAGGACATCCTGGCCTTTCCAATGATATCTCATGTGTTTGGGTGGGATGAGGGGAACTTTGTTTTCATGCTGAGACAAAATGGAGACTGCAGCAAAATGCAAATGCCAGGAAAAGAGAACGTAAGTAAGTAAAGTCAGTCAAATATTGTTAAGATTTTTTATTTTTTTTTAAATATGGTAATCATATATTTTCTTGTTTATTTGGTGTTGATTTGGTGTCCCCAAATCAGTTTTTCTATGAAACAGGTGGAAATAGAAGAAGAGGAATTTCTGCCATTCCTTTGCTACACTGGATCCATATTGAGAAGCGCTTCAGGCAGTAGAAGGATTATGTTCTACAGTGTTCCTCTCTAGGACAAACTAGAGCTCACAACCTGCAAATGCACAAGAGTTCTCCCTAATGCCAAAGGCGAGCTGCAAGCAGTCCAAGACAGTGTCATGTCTTAATGAGATTTCAAACCCAAAGGCTGCACTCAGTCACAGAGACAGATGTAGTGAAGGACTTTTAATGATCAGTTCAGAGAATGTGTAACAAAAGGTTATAGATGATCCAGCAGAGGACTTGGGTGGAGAGCAGGCAGGCAGGTAGCAAATCCCAATCCATGTACCCACGACAAATGAAAATCAGGTGGATACTGGTGCAGATGAATGGGATAAACCGTGTTGTATAACAGACGATTCGACAAATTCTGGGTGGAGAGCCATTTCTTAAATACTGTGGTAACAGGTGGGTCTTGATGATGAGTGACAGTAGAAGTGAGGTGAGTAGGAGGAGCAGCCCTGCAGTGACTCACTTACACACACACACACACACACACACACATAGAGGGGAGAGCCATACACAACACACAGAGGAAAGGGAGCCAAAAGCACAAAAAAAAAAAAAAAAACAGGACTGCTGATCTCAACAGATCGTGATGTCTTCAATGATATCTTCAGAAGCTGACACTCCACATCAACAACTGTGACCAGTCTAGCCCTGAAAGAGAGGTGAACTATCATCCTGTTTGGGTTAGGGACAATCAATGTTGGTACACATTGTAATTTTAGGAACATATAAAATTGGCAACTCTAAGATCTGTCAACTAATTATATCCTGTGAATAAGCTGACAAATGTGAAGTGTGGCTGCATGTAGGAAGATGAGTTCCAGTGTCTGATATGCAACTGTGTCTCCCTCTCAGACAGAAGTCAGAAAGTCTGAGTTTGACACCCATTTTGACAGCAGTGATACTGTCTCATGTAGGATTTGCGTGCGAAGATTAATAATAAGCACCTTTATTCTAATAGTAGTGACAAGAGAACCTTCATACTGACATGCGTCTTATCTCATGGTAACTTATGAACTGTTCATTTATTATGATATGAATTGAAGAACAGTTCGGTTGAAACTGCTAACAACTTTCACACAATTATCAGCGTGATCTTCTATGTATTAGCTTTATTGCATATTTTTGGACAATCCACAAAATTAGACTTAAACGTAATGCTTTTGATTGTTTTGTTTTGGATTTTAGCAATGATAGTTCGTACTGAGAAACAACGTTTTGGAGGTGGCAGTGAAAGTATTCCCTCAATGATTTGGATGATGAGCTGTTCAGGTACTTGGCTGAGTGACTGTGAAACAGAGGTGAGATATCCTTTTGTACTTATGTAGTTTAAACCCTCTGTTTCAGTTTGTAGGGCTGCTGGTGAAACATTTACAGTCACCATAGCTCAAGGACAACCAGCACCACGTTTTATGCAAGGAAGGTGCTATGACAGCCTTGTGTCTTGAAACCTTTAATCTGACGGTGTCCATGAGTCCACATTATCACGTTAACAATGGTAAATTTACTTTTTTGGATCTTTATACCCACAGATTCACAACATCACACCTTGTACATGGTGATTCATTGACCTGAACAAGCTGTGTGCCAGCTTGGAAAACAATCTATAGTAGAGGCATAAACATATGTCAGACAAAATACAGTATGTGTGCATGTGTGAACACAACAGGTCAGTTTAAGTTCACAGTGAGTCCAAGAAAACCTGTAATTGTAGTGAAACAAGTAATCCTTTTCACTATTAATTTAACTTATATAGTTTCCATATTCCATGTCATGCAAGTAAGATAATATTAGAATTTGCACATTCCAAAATATTTAATGTACATGAAACACAACTATGTTAGATACATTAAAGCAACTCTTTGTATGGAATGGTATGTTAGAATGAATAGGACTTTTAATTAGCCTACATTTTATTTTTTTTTTTACATTTTGTGTAAATGCTGTGGGTGTGATCTAGCTCAACACTGAAATACACAAACAGTGCTGCTCCCCACAAACATTACATGGATCAACAACTGAAAAGGATGCTGAATTACAGTAGTCTAGACAGGAGGAAATGAAAAGGAGGATAAGTTGTTCTACTATGTTTTTGTGAAGCATTTGTTTGACTATGGCAATGTTTCTGATTTGTAAATAGCAGGAATAAACAAGTAACATAATGTTCACATTGAAGTTGAAGCACTGATTAAAAACAGCTCCCAGCTTAATGGCAGCAAGGCAGCAGTGCAGATGTGGAGATGAGTTCATAGAATAAGAAGTTAAATACAAAGGTTAATGTAAAAAGCCACCCCCCATATTTCATTTAATTTCATTTAATTGTAATTTAATTTCATTATAGCAATGTAAAACATAAAGTGTTAAAAAGCTAAAATGTCCTGACTGCCAAAATACATATTCCTGGTTGTGTATAAAATAGCGATTGTGCTCTGAGTTCCTGCATTTAAAACAGTGTATAGGAGAGTAGGTGTTGTTGCCTCTTTTCGCCACAAGAGGGAGTATCCCCTATAGTGAGCACCTCTGCCAATTGTAAATAACAGCACTTCCTGCTGAGTTGGACAGAGATGTGTCGAGATGTAATGCACTGTTTCATCTGTATATTTACAGGTAAGCAAACTGGGTAATAAGTGAACAGAAATATGCAGGGAGTTATGGCAAAAGTGGGGAAAGTTGGCCGTTTATTCCCACTGAGTATTTGAAGTGTAACTGGAGCTGTTGTGTGTAAAGTTAGCCGCTAAGCTAATTTTCGGTGTAGACGCCGTTGCTATGCTAACTCCGGCTGTAATGTGTAGGAACCCAAACATAGAATATTTGCTGTGTTTTATTCACTTGTACCCATTGGAAAATAAAGTGATTTGGAAGCAGGGCGCCAGATACACTTTGTGTAATTGTGTTATTGTGTTGTATTTTATTTTATTTTTTTGTATTTTGCATTTGGGGGAAATTCAGTCATTCATTCATTTAAAGCCAATTGTAAATAACAGCACTTCCCGCTGAGTTGGACAGAGATGTGTCGAGATGTAATGCACTGTTTCATCTGTATATTTACAGAATTAAAGTAAAGGAAGAAAAACACAAATCACACTGACTTTTTATTCAAGTGTGCAACACAGAGAATCCAGTTTCTACTATTTTCAGGGCTACCCAGACATAAGACCGGTGGTCATCAGCATAACAATAGTAGGACATGGGTGAAATGGCAAATAACATGGTCAAAGGGCAACAGACACCAACTCAACAAAACAGGGCAAAAGACTGAGCCCTGTGGGACCCCACATGATACTGTCACGGGGTGACGAGTAGTGTGTGAGTGTGTGTGCCGCCTGACCTTAATTGACACACTTCCCCTCTGATGCGCAGCATGAGTGTAATTATGCCAAAGGTGTGTGTAGTTTGGGGCCTCTTTCTCCTGCATTTTTAAGAAGCGTGGTTGAGCTATCGGGGAGCTGGAGAGCGGCTGAGCTGATGGCAAGCAGACGCACTGGAGGAACGCTGTTGGAGAGGTGCTGGTTGGACAGCTGTTACAGCAGAGCAACACCTTGTCCCAGGTTCAGGGGACAGCGCGAAAGAAGCAACTCGAACAGAGGACGTACATACCTGCTGTCGGAGCAGAAGGTGCTGCTGCTGCTGCTGCCAGTGAAACAAGTCGCCAACATGCCAGAGAGACAACGGAAACACATGGTGTGAGAGGGGGAAGCCTTGGATAAAAGCGGAAAGGTAGGGACATGTTCCACCCTTCCTCCAGATAAGTACCCCTATATTTTCACTACAAAGTATACCGTTACAAGACATTACCCGTTAACTGCTGCTGCCAAATTATTTTAATACAACTGTAATCCTGAAAGAAAAAACTACAACTTTGGGCATCCCACCATCAGTCATTATATGGACAATTTCAGTAACTTTGGACTGGGCTTTATTTTGTTTAAGTTGCAGTGGATTTAGTTTTCGATTGAGTGATTTCTTTGTTTGATTTAGTTTCCCTTGAGTGGGACATTTGACTTGCTGTGTTTATTTGTATATTTATTATCCCCACCCAAAAGTACTGTTTTTGTTTGTAAATCAGCCATAACAGCTGGAGAATGATAGGTCATTGATTACTCTGACGGATATTTTGTTGTTTCTTTTTCAAAGCAATTGGCCACAGCTGTACTGGAACCCACTTGATCCACCATTTTGGAAACCTGTGGACAGACTGTTGGACTATCTTTTAGACCAATCCTCTGGAGTATCTTTTTATCTATTGTTTTAGACTTTTGTAATAAAGAAATATGTTATATACCTTTTAAATCCTCTCCTGGTATTTGTTGTATCGGTAGTGTTTCACACTGTCATGGTCACTCCACTCGGTGACAATACCGCAGCAGTTGAAGAAATAAAGTTGTCGATAATGACTTTGAAAACTCTGTTTGATGAGATCAAACCCAGTCAAGAGCAGTTTCACCTAAGCCAACCCAGTTCCTGAGTCCGTTGAGTAGAATTATTTGATCAACTGTATCGACGGCTGCACTTAAGTCCAGCATAATGAGAACAGTGAGATTACCAGAGTCTGTGCTCATTAGGATGACATTTGTTACTCTGAGTAGGGCGGGTTCTGTCCATGGTTCTTTCTGAAACCAGATTGGAATTTGTGAAGTATATTGTTTCCTTGTAGCATTTCTAAAAGTTGCTTAGCAACCACCTTTTTTTTTTTTTTTGACACGAAAGCAAATTTGGATATAAGACAGTAGTTATGGGTGAGACTTGGATACAAACCAGGTTTTTTTAATATTGGATACAATGTCAACTAAATTCCCAAGGTGAAAGAGGGTTAAACTTACCTAACAGCATGGCGGAGGGTGAGGGTTCAGGAGCAAGTAGACGTGACCCAGCAGGAGTAACTGATGCTTTGATGTTTGCTATCTTTCCAACTAAATAATTTAAGAACCTCTCACAGTCCTGCACAGAAGTGGCAGTATCTAGGGCAGGGTTTACTTGACGACTGATGGGAATGAAGTGAAGGCAACCACATTGGAAAAGTACGAGGGTCTCACTCTTTACCAGTGAAAGAAATTAATATAATTCCCTCATATGGAGTTGATGAACTTTGAGTTTAGAATTTTGCCCTTCAGCTCATTCATTCTCTCTTTAGTTTTCCGAAATTTTCATTTAATCGGGGCCTTGGGTTGGTTGGGTATCATGATCTAGCATTCTGGGGGCTATTTGGTCCAGAGTTGTCAGGCACATAGTAATAAATTGATGAACAACATCATTTACATTGTTGCAATGAGTAATAACACCCATCAGCACTGAAGGAAGCAGCAAGTCTGCAGCCGAATTTCTAATTAAAACACTTATGAACATTGCTTAGAAGAGGATAGCAGAAATGCCATTTATATCAAATAAGACCATTTTATGATCTGAGAAAAAATCCCTCAGGAAAAAGAGTCTCAACCGCGGGTAAAAACTAAATCAAGAGTGTGGCCCTGTTTATGTGTTGGAGATGATACGTACTGTTTTAGATTTGCCTATTAAAAATTCACTTGTAAAACAATTATCAGGGTGGTCAACATGAAGATTAAAATCACCAACCAATAAAATTCAACAAAGTGCTATTGTTAGGATCTGAATGATCAGAGTATTTTTGTAGGATCCCCAGGGCAGACAAACGGCACAGAAGCGAAAAGAGCCGTTTAAAAGACACAACGGTTTATTCTCTGACAAAACGGTAACAGTACAACAAGAAACAAAACGCAAAATCAGCCCAAAAAACAAAAGGTCAACAACACCGTGGTGAGCGGATAGGAACAAGACATACTATATATCAAAAAACAGAAACAAGAGGAAAACCAGAAAAAAACACAATGTCAAACCAAGCTAAGACTCGCTCAACAGCGGCTGTGGAAACTAACAAGTAACACTAACAAAAAGTTTTACACGTGAGCTCAAAACATTCTGGCAGCGAGGCAGAGCCACCACGCTGCTTAAATGCAGGGAGAAATTAGGAGATGAGCATCAGGTGCACCGTCTGCCCTCTGCTCAGGCAGGCCACACCTCCACTGCGGAAAACAGACAGAAAAGCCAAACCACTCTCCACACAGACAAACACAAAACACAGTCACAAGTACAGTGTAAGAGCTATTGGTTTTGAAGGGAGATAGATAATAATACAGCACACAGGTACATAAAGATTGATTTTGAACACTGGTACTTTGAAGCTGGGAGCTTTCTCCACTGAGAAGAGGGCACAGTTTAAGCCTTTTTTATAGAAAGCTGCGAGTCCACCTCCCCTACCATTGAGCCCAGGGGAGTTGAAAAATGTACAACTGGAGGAGCATAATTTGGAAAAAGCACTTCTGTCGCCAGTTCTAAGCCATGTCTCTGTTAGTCATGGGAATTCCGGCTCTTTTAAGAGAGCTGGTTCTCACGGCTCGGCTCTCTTAAAAGAGCCGGCTCTTTCGGCTCCCGAGTGGATCCTCAGATTTTTTGTTGCTTAAATTAATTTATTACCAAAATAATGTAAAAATTATGTGTAAAATTAATTACTAATGTACAAAACATGCTTTATATCAAATTTTACTGCATTTCTTGCGCTCATTTTCTCACCTTTCCAGCGTTTTGTCTGTCACGGCACTGAAGCGACCACACATCATGTAGTTGACCAATCACGTGCGGCTTGAAGAGAGAAAAAGTCGAGAAAAAAAACAAAAAGAAAAAAGCCAAAGCGGCTCCCGCTCCGGCCTCCCAGGCGGGAGACGACTCCGATCATCCACTCAAAAAGCAGCTCTAAGAGCCGTTTCGTTCGCGGCCAACACATCACTAGTCTCTGTTAAGAGGAGAAGGTCCAATTTAATGTAGGATAGAAGTTTCATTAGGGGGTCTATGCTCAGGAGGTAGAGCGGTCATCTACTTATCAGAAAGTTGGTGGTTCAGTCCCTGGCCTCTGCAGGCTACGTGTCGAAGTAGCCTTGGGCAAAGACATGGAGATTTGTCGTATTTTCTCCTTTTGGATGCATGCTGCTTATGGGCTGACACTTGGTTGCAAACTTTTTATAAAGTTCCTACTTCACCTGCCCGCTGTTATTGGCTAGAGGCTACACACCAACTGTCCAAAGGTTGCAGCCCAACACAGCACAATATGAAGAAAATACAGACAGATTGCAGTTCAATAAATGCATGGTATGCATTGTTTTGTTTTAGGAACATCCTTTATGGTATACCTTAAAACACTTGTTGTAGCTGTTGACCTGTCAATCAGTCTTATTGCAAGTATTAAGAAGTGAGTTTCTGTTGCTCTGTTGAATATATGTAGGTGTAGGTATGTAGGATCTTCTTCATGTGTTCAGTTCTTTGTTTCTTGTTTCTCTGTTTTTCTTTGGATAACTACAATTCCTAGGCTGATATAAACAACATAGTCAAGTCAGAGGGACTTTGCCTCTGATAAACCTTAAAATCTTCATTTGATTTCAATTAATTAAATAGACTAAAACAACTTTGAGCTCAAGATGTCATCATTGTGGCATCATGTCTTACAATATCGGATGTTTTCCATCAAACATAGAAAGGAATTAAAAAAAAAAAAAAACTCTTCTATGTATGAGAGGAAATCAGCAAGACTAATGATACTGTTTGCATGTAATTGAAATAATCCTGAGGCAAAGTCTCTTCCCTGGACTAAGACAAAGGTAGTTGTTAAGTAAAACCCCCAAACTGAAATTTAAAAAAAAAAAAAAAAAACATCCTCCTGTGTCAAAGGATTGCCTCTGGCAACACCATAAAAAAAAGGTTTTGATTTCTGTCTGATATTTTGGTTCCAACTAACAAGACAAACACTGTGGTGGAGAGAGAGACAGAAAGAGCTTGCTAAAAATTTAAAGCTGAAAAAAGAAGTGATCATCAACAAACAGCTTCACGGTCTGTCCATTTTCAACAGTACTGAAGAAAAAAGATTTTACCATTCCATGTAAACACAGATCCATGTTGATGCCACATTCAAGTAATTTCACTCAAACTGTAGCCAAGTCAATCTAATTGAAAATCCAATTTTAATACTGATACAATACTAGTGATACTGATACTAGCTTAAAGTAACTATAATTAACACATTCCAGGATTCATCCCTCAGAGACTATGAATATTCACATATTATTTGGAAATCACTCCAGCTGTTGTTGAGATATCAAAAACAAAGTGTTGGACAAAAAGAAAAACACAGTATGACCAAATGTTCAGTCAAGGTTACCATCTGACCACCACCGTCAGCACAAAAACGTGTCATAGAGGTGTAAAACTGTAAAATAAGTACAAAATCAATTGGGTTTAATTTGTGCTTACTCCATTTGATATGTGATCAATGATTTCTGGAGAGGGAGTGTTGAAATAACACTTGTGCTTGTCTTCAAGGCTGCTTGGATATGCACACTGTGTCTGTTATGATCCCTATCTATCCTGACTGTGGTATTGACCTTAGGCCTGATCACTTTAAAGGCAACAATCAAGACATTTATCAATATGGATTTCCTGAGACAGAAGCAAGTCCCATCAAATCACAGAAACAGATTGGTCTTTGAGGAATGGATGTTTTCCTGTACATTTTCCATGACAATAAATATCCTTTATAACCTACAATTTCTCAGAATTACAAGAAGGGTATTGTAAATGCTTCTCTGGATATTATTTAGAATAAGTCACCATGACTTTCCATAAAGAATGTGTTACCTGCCGGAGATGAAGCACATCTCAATGGTGTGACGACAGCTGTGATATTTTGGCGCATGCGGCAAGGCTGTCGCAGGCGACCCTCTTTTTTAAGCAGAAAAAATGAGTCTTTTATTGAATGAGCACCAGCAGCTTCTTCCCACTTTATCACAGCTGACAGCTTGTGGCCACTTCATGATAAAGGAGTAGCCACCCCATGCCAGCTCTGCGCATGTTACCACTGACCTCTGTGTTCCTTAACCTCCTTCACTCCGGCAGCCTGCCAGACGAGAAAAATGGCAGTGTTCTGTGGGTCATCTGCCGACAAGGTGGGAACTCAGAGCTCGGAAGAGAAAAAGTATTTAAGTGGCAATGTTGAGGTCAGTAATGATGACAGAGCAGTGCCTTGATGTGCTTATTCAATGTTTTTGATTTGTTTCAGGACCACACAAAGGCAGCTTGGCCAGGATGTTCTCAAGGGAGAAATCAAATGTCATAGCAGCACAAGAAAAAGTCAGAGGTAGGAAGCTAATGAAATAAATCAAATTTTAGTATTAGGACCATGTATATCGTTTGCAAAAGGTACGAAATCCTTAGTGAAGGCTCATACTTAAGTAGGAAAAGCTGTTGAGTATGTCCTCTACACACAGTTGTCTCTCTTTGCGTTTAATGGCCCCATGTTGCATTGGACTCTTGTGTTCATTTGCATTTGAATTATAACTCCCAGGAGTTGTTATGTGCACCAAAACCACAACGCGGCATCTTTAAGCAAGTTGGAGCCTATGAAAAGGCCACTTACCATGCAATGGTAGGCTCAGAGTACAATGCACTTAACTGCAAAATTGACTGCAAAGGGGAGGCACAGTACAGCAACCCTGTGAACATAAGACGTACATTCAGTAATGAGCAGTAGGCAAAGAAAGGGAAAAACAAATGTATTACATTTAATGCTGAAGAAAGCACAAATAATTAACACTGTGTTATTAACAAACAAACACAAAAAACACATATATGCTTCAACATATCTGTATCCATCACACAATAGCATGGACAATATATGCATCTCCAAATTACAGATACAGCAGAGCTAACTTCATTTGTTATTTGTAATTATTAGTTATCCAATCTCTGAAAACAATCGTTCAGGATCTAATGGTCATTTTTTGAAAACATCATAGAGATTTCAAGTTCAGCCAGTCAAATTATTTTGAATGAGCTGCCGTTCACCAAATAAGCTTTCATCTCCCTCAAAGCTGCTGGGAGATTCTCATTTTGCTGTGGGTCCAAACTCCAATATTTGTGTTTTATTATTCTATTGTATTTCTATTGATTTATATTTATTTTTTTGCATGTCTGTTCTGTAGTACGGTGTTTTGGAACAGTATGATAGTGGGTGTCCTGGCTGATGGGTCTGGGATTCCCATATGTATTTTGAAGGAGCAGGACAGTTTCATTCATAGTGATCTAATAAAACTAAAATTGCATAAAAGGTAAAAATTAAGAGAACAACTCTCCCTTGAACTGACTTTGTTGTAGCAACAGTAGCTTTGACAGTTATCTGTGGTGAGTAGTGTGGAAGAATTCAGCAGGATGCCATAGAAACACTGCATGAACATGCCTTTTTATTTCTCTGTTTGACAGTTTCCTAAAGGGAGCAGCGAGGAGGCAGTTGGAAGTGAGAAGCGAAGATTTTTTCGTCAGTTTTTCCTCCGGGTCCTGCGGTGAGCACTTCAAGCCAGACAACTGACAGGACAGGTCAGAGGATCAGGATTAGAGCTCAACCTTCTTCAGTTTCTCGTGTCCAAGGAGCAGGTGTACCGTACGAGTATTGACTAAGCTATAAGCATTTGATGGCTTGTCCATGTCAAACTTCGTTGAAAATGTTTCGGAATATTTAGGAATCAATGTTGTATTGTGTATTACACTGTGAGATACTAAACCTGTTCTAGTTGTTTTGAAATATTTTTTCTTTCACTTTAGCCAACACACGCCTCAAGGTAGGCTGAAGCCTGTCAGTGGATAGTTCTCTGCATTTTCAAGTGACTGAACCTCTGCCTAACGTGAGTATTACTACTGTAATGCTGTACTAGGTATGAATCAAACAGCTGTGAGCATCACAGCCCGTGTTATATTCAGACCTCTCTTTCTCTCGCTCTCACACACACTCACACTGACTCACACACAAACACACGCACGCATAGACACATACACATACAGATCCACCGTGCTGGCAGTGGGATTAAGGGGGTGATGATAATAAGGATGTGGGCCATCTGACAGAACGCTGTTCTAGCTATGCATCAAACAGGTGTGACTGAATGATGCGATATAATCATTACTCAAATCATTTTCATCCTGCTTTCTATTCAGAACTCTCCTGTGTATTTTCTGCATCTCCCACTGGTCTAAAGACCAGACGCAATGAAGCCTTGGCGAGGATGAGGAGTCTGCAGTGAGAGACGAGGAACACAAAGAGCTGGGAACGAAGGGCAAAGAACACAGTATGCTGAAAAAAACTACTTTACTTGATAAAATCCTGGTAAGATTTGCACTAAGTAAATTTTACTGCTGTAATATCAAGTACAACTCACTTGCCAGTATCTAGTAAAATGTACTTGCCACTAGCACTAAAGTTAACATTCATGACAATATTAAGTAAATGTTACTTCCTTTATTTAAGTTATACTTTCTATTTATTTCAATTAAGTAAACTCAATTTGTTTTTTTACATAGGAATGTTTGCTTTCATCAAAATATTAATTAAATCTTACAATTTACTGTTATGAAGTAATTAAGTCAATTTTTTTCTGTTTGTCATTTTAAATTACGTACTTACAGTCAGTAAGTACGTCAGTAAGTAAGTCAGTTTACTCACTATAATTATGTAAATTTTGATAGATAATTTTTTGATAAATGTCACCAAATGAATGTAATTATTTTCTAAATGCATTTAGCATACCTGACAAATCACACAAAATACAATACAGTTAAACTGTTTATTTTCTAAACCATGACCTCCAGTGAAAATCTGGAAACAAACTGACAGATATAAAATACTATATGATGAGAACTGAGGCTGAAAACTTAAACTGTCAAACAATGCAGTATTGATCAAATAGGAACACAGGTTCTGTCAATGCATCACATATTTCCTGCCTCAATTTTTTTCAGAAACATCTGTTTAACTGTAATATGAGTTTGTTACCATTCGGTCGCCATATTGGACAAGCAAAACCCAAGCACAGTGTATGGCAGCTGCAAAATACTCCTTTAAAATATAACAAATAAAAAAAATGACTGCTAATTTCTGCATTTCTGGAACTCAAAGGCAAAGTGCTAATTCTCCAGTAGGATGCAAGTAGGACAACATGACAGAAGCCCCCATCACTGTGTCTGTTCTGCTTTTGTCTGTTTTGTCTTACACTACTGTGGCCAAGAGTTTCTAATGGAAGGATTACTGATACTCACACTGACACTCTACACATCATCAGTTCACAACAGGTATGTTTGCATCTATGCATAAAACCATCTTAGAATCAGCGAAACAGAGTTCAAACTCCGCATGTTTTGGCCATATTTGACCACATCCAAGGAAGTAAATGAGCCCCATCTGTAGCGTGCAGGCTTTAGCAGTACTGCCACGTCCTGTCAGCATCTCCTTGCCTTCAAGGAGGATGGATACATGTACTGGATCCTCTCCATCACCATGGATCACCAGGATCTCCAGAATGTACTGTGTAGGCTCACTGCGGCTGTCCTCCTGCATACAATTTAAAGGAAAAATTCAAGAAAACTCTACTGAGAAACAAATACAAATATATCTGCTTCACCACTTTCATTACGCTGAAGTTAAATTGACAGGGTGGCTCTTTCTATGTTTACCACTTATCCTCTCCACTACTTTTGACTACATGTCCCCTCTTTGGCAAAGATTACTTTTATAGAAATGAAAGAAATAATGGAGCTTTCCAGAACAGTTAGACGAGTCCGCCATTTTCTTCTAAACTAGTAAAAATTAATGGTTACGTATATTGCCTCTACCAAATATGAATTAAACTATCAAAATACACACAAATCCATATAGTGTCACATTGAAACAGAAAAGTGATAACTTATGTTGTATTGGAGATAATCCAGCTGTGCAGCACCTTCACAGCAGCCGGTGACTCCTCCGGTCCAAGGCGTTCAAAGGCTGAAATGGCGGGAACCGTGTGTCGTCCAAAGACGCATGTGCGAATTCAAACACAGTCGACTTCTCACATTAAGATTTACTTAGTATTTCTGGGTTTAAGTACAGCGACAATAAAATGTGTAAATATTACGAGTAAGTCTATAACACAACTTACTCTTCTCACACAGTTCATTTTTTCCATGAATAAATGGAGTAAATATTTACATTTTTACTGAAGAAATTCTAGTTCTCACTGAAACTTTATATTACATGGTAGATATTATGACAGTAAATTGAATATATTTTATAATACCAAAAAGTCCTTTTTTTAATGTACATGGTCCTCTGGAGGATCAGACAGGGAAGAACCTGATAAACAAAGAGCTGAAAGAGCCTCGATTTCTACTCAGGTGAAATGAAAATAAAGCTTCAAACTTAATGATGTATATCTGTCATTTACACTTTCCATCTTTCTTGGGCATCCTAGTTCTTTCAAGGACATTTATTAATTAGCCTGTGCTAACTGATTTTCAGCTGCTCTCAAAAGGAGGCCATAAATACACAAGAGTTTGTCCTCTCTCTCAACCTACATGGAACAAAAGGCTACCTACATTAGGCCCTTTTTTTATGGTGGTTGGCCTGTAAATCACTGTCATCAGACACACAGAAGGTCCTAATTGTGCATGTGTTGTGGAAACTGCATGAGCATGGTGTGTGTTTCAATGGGTGGGCATGTCTCCAGTGTTACCATGCGCAACCTACTTGGTTGCCAGCTAAAGGCAAATCCTCTTGAGCCCTTAAAACCAGTTTTTGCTCATTCAGTGACTGGTGAGAGGGTGTTTGTGACAATGGACGCTCGCTACATGTTGAATCTGGCACAGATTATGTTGCAGGTTTAAAGTCCAATGACCAAGCACCACTGGCCAAATCAACTGGAAATTCAACGTTCCTCTGCATGACGTCAAAGCAAAAGATGGACTGCATGCTGCTGACAAGGTAAAAGATAAATATGTATTTTGATTCACAGAAGATGAAGTTGTCCTTGGCTGCTCAGATGCTGAGTCACTCTGTGACAGCAGCTCTGAGCACATGGAGGGACCTTGCCTATTCACAACATGCAAAAAAGTTTCCTATCAAAGTTTATTGATCATGCTGCAAGAAATTGCTCCTTTATATTCTACAAATGGGGCTAATGGTTCATGAAAACATGAAAAGTTTATGGTGGTATTCAGATGAAGTCAGTTAACCATCAAAGAGCAACTGTTTGTATTGACAGGCTCTTTGATTTAATACAATCCTCATGCTAAAGGGTTCAAAGCTCCTCTGGATTCTTTGAATTGGACAGAGTAGAGTTCTTTAGAGGCAGGGAATACTTCAGTTCGGTGATGAAATGTGGTACACCCCTCGATTAAAGGGTCTTGTACAATTGTGAAGTGTCCGTTTGAATGATGAGTTCATAAGTTCATATGATACTCTGTTCTCTGATCTTTTTGCTGTCCGCTGTTCTGTCTCTGTTGGAATTTGTCTATGTTCAGAGTTTTTCAGTTCATGCAGGTGTCAAAATGGTATGTGTGGCACTGTGTTCATATTTTCAAGCTTTCATACTTCTGTCCTAACATTGTTCCTAGTTGCTTTAATGCCCATAGGTGAATCATTCATTTCAAGGACCCTTACCCTGAAACTGACTCTACAATCTTATCTTAAATGGCCTCACTTAGCATTATTAAAGTATCCAAACAAACCCAAACTATGAAGAAAGATGGCCTAAATGTTGATTGCATGAGTATAAATATAGATATCCATTAAAAAAAAATAATGAATACCCTTTCTTCCGAGAACGCCTAGACATACCATTAGAAAAACGTGTGAAATACAAATTTTCTGTGATATTATCAATTTGTATTGAACTTGGATTAGGGTAAGGCTTCATGCTGTGGTCCCACTGTGTTCTTCAGCTAATAAAGTCCAGATATAGTGGAGATTTCTATCTATGTCAGTGTTTTCAGACTTCTATTACCCAATAGCAATAGCACTTATAACGATTCTGACTGCCGGGAATGAAACTTCAAAGTGTTACATTTAAAGAGAGACCAAAACTGTTTGCTAATGGTTCACGAACAGCTTTCAGTTTACTTTAGGTATGCTGTGGATAGACATTTTAGGCCAATTTTCCACTAATGGGAAGGGACTTTAAAATCCCTGTTACCATTGTATCCAAGTAATCATGTATTTTTAAAAAATGTTGCTTATAGAAATAGCAATCACCTTTTCACTGTTCAATCAATGGTAGTTTAGTTTTAGAATATGCTAAACTCATACATCTCCTGGAAAAGGATGAAGATTTGGGCACAGTGAATGCGGGAGATTCTAAACATGGTGGCGAGTGTGGAGTTACCATTGGAGGAAAGGCCATGAAATTACATAGTATTATACATTAGGAAGGATGCGACAAGAGCTGCAGGTGATGTAATGACAGCCTTAGTGAAAGTGAAGCACAGCATGTATGAGGATGTTGTCAGAGATGCGTGTGGGTTGGCTGTGCGACAGGTCTGAAGTGGTTCATTTTCTGAGATCCAAAGTTGACTCTTTTTTGAAAGCAAGAGATCACAGCCTCATTGAACTGAGCATCACTGAGTGGTTGTCAGACCTTGCTTTTTGTGCAGATCTCACTGACCATCTGAACATGTTGAGCAAAAAGCTTGCAACGACAAGATGACCTTGTGTCACAAATATGTGCAAACATGAAATCATCTGTTGTGAAGCTTCAACTTCTTCAGTTACAAATCAGTGACGTCAATTGTGCACACATCCCAACTCTGCAAACGCTGACATTTCTGTGAAAATGAATAAATATGATTGTGCTCATATCATTTCATGGAATCAGTGTATTCAAGATTTCACTGCCATGAAGAACATGAACCTGTTCTCAAATCCTGTCTCTGTTGATGTGGAAAGAGTACAGAAGGACATTCAGTTGGGGCATGTTGAAATGCATTGAAACAATAATCTCCAAAGTCTCCACCAGCAACTCCCACTGTCTTCCACAGGAGTTTTGAAAAGTCCAGATTTCCCCAAATAAGGCACCATGTCAAAAGGATGCTTAGTTTATATGGTATACATACAGTACATAATGTGAGCAAATGTTCTCTCTTATGACACTGAAGAGCAAGCTAAGGTCTAAGATATCTGGCAGTCATCTCCATGATGTACTTCGAATCTCCACTACAAGATTTTCACCTGACCTGACAGCAATTCTTCAGTCCAAGGCCCAGCACTAATGTTCCAATTCGGAGCAATATTTACTGCTGAGTGAAATGTTATAGCGATAAAATCATCTTACTACAATTCAAGTGGACAGCTCAAATTGTTGCGACTGCATAGTTTTTTCCTCGTGTGACATGAAAAGTTTGGACACTTGTAGTCTAAGCCAAACTATTGCTGAAAATGTCAACCCTTGGATTCCATAACTAGGCAGCTGGGTGAAACAAAAATAAATAAAATTAAAAAATTAACACCTGAATCCTGACAGATGACACGCTGCCCACAACCTGTCAGTCAATCTGGGGAGGTTGTCTGAAAAACAGCAGAGGAGATTTATCCTCTGAGTGCATAGAAAGTAGGAAAAAAAGAGATGAAAAGGGGGGCCCTGTGGGGTGAGTTGTGTCAGGGAGCAAAGGGGCATCAAATCATGTACTTGAAGCAGTAGGTCACGATCGACAGATATGCCATTTCTTCAGGCGCTGAAGAAGCTGAGATTTGAGGACCTTTCCTGGTGTCAGCTAGTGGGTAGAATGTCCTAATTGGCATTCAGGTCCACACTGTATGCAAAACCTGTGGAGTCTGTGTGAAATGTGTCTGAAAATTGTGTGCTGTGGAAATATCTGATAACGGCTGTGAGACCTTCATATTATATATGCAAACATGCTGTTGGGCACATTCAGAACTAGAAGCTGACATTCTTTTTCTTGTGGGTGACGGGATTCCTGTGGGATTTATGTGGGATTTCCGTAGGATGGGAATGAATTTCACTGTGAGAGGAAAAAGTCTGGAGGAGCAGGCAGGTTGAGAAGCATAATTAATGATAGGTCAGTTTTTTTTTTTTTGTTTAAGTAATATTAACAAATACTAGTTGTAAAACCTAAATATTCTGTTGTTGTTTATTCATTCTATAGATATTTCCATAAATCTGTGTTTATTTTGCTTTGTGAGTTAAATTATAAAGGATGTTGCTATTATTTTACAAGAGCAATGCAGGTAGGAGAAAAAGATGCACGGCAATGCTGCTGGTGTGTTTTGAAAAACAAAAGGAGGATACTTGTTGCTTGTTTAGCACCTGGCTGAGTTGCTGAGATGCTGTGTTAGCTCTATGCACTGTAATTCCAGTGGTGTTAACAAGAAATTACAAGCAGACTGCATGTAACAGGTAATGTTGTTTTTTTTTTTTTTTCTCCTTTTCTTCCTCTTCTTAGCTCTTACAGTGTGTTCACTCATGTCGGCATGTTTTTGCAGCTGTTTGTGAATCATCAGTTGATCAGTGCTTGTCTGTATTCGTTCTCATTTTCTGTGTAATTTTACCATGCTACTTTACTTGCAGGCATTCAGTTAGAATACTACATTGTTTGAGTTTAGCTTATCGTCCTCCTGCTTCAACAAAATGAGCGCAAAACCATCTACCACAGTCAGTGCAAACAAACCCACAACTCACAGCCTACCAATGCTAGCCAAGGCTAGTACCAGCAACAATATTCCTCTTGGCTGTTTTGTCAAAATGTTACTCATCTGTACCACCTTATGCATCCTATATTCTGCGATATTTCCCACTTGGCAACCTGTCAAGCTCTTGATAAGTGGAGGTTTAATGAGATCATGATTTACTCGCCTTGCATGAGTGGGACTTGGAGACAGGAAAATTAAAAATTAAATAATTTTTTTGTCTGTCTCACAGATATTGGTAACCTTGTCCAGACTTCAATTACTGAACCCGACCACTTATCATCTAGAGTAGCTCCTCTATTCAAGAAGGCAGCCTCAGTTAACAATTTCATTGAACAATACATCCACTGGTGATGGAACTACCTACAAGAGAAAACGTTTCCTTCTTTTCTACTGTACATCACACCTGATTTTTTTTTTCTTCTTGATACCAAACATACAGTGGCTTGCAAAAGTATTCACCCCCCTTGGCATTTTTCATGTTTTGTTGCCTCACAACCTGGAATTAAAATGGATTATTGGAGGGTTTGCATCATTTCATTTACAGAACATGCCTACAACTTTGAAGATGTGATTATTATTATTTTTTTTTTTTTAATTGTGAAGCAAACAACAAATAGGACAAAATAACAGAAAGCTTCAGCGTGCATAACTAATCACCCCCTTAAAGTCAGTACTTTTTAGAGGCACCTTTTGCAGCAATTACAGCTGCAAGTTGCTTTGGATAAGTCTCTATGAGCTTTCCACATCTTGCCACTGGGATTTTTTTCCATTGCTCAAGGCAAAACTGCTCCAGCTCCTTCATGTTGGACGATTTTCACTTGTGAGCAGCAATCTTCAAGTCTGACCACAGATTCTTAATTGTATTAAGGTCTGGACTTTGACTTTGCCATTCCAACACATTTAAATGTTACCTCTTAAACCACTCAAGTGTTGCTTTAGCAGTATGCTTCAGGCCATTGTCCTGCTGGAAGGTAAACCTATGTCCCAGTCTCAAATCACAGGCAGACTGAAACAGGTTTTGCTCAAGAATATCCCTGTATTTAGCACCATCCATCTTTCCCTTGACTCTGACCAGTTTCCCAGACCCTGCTGCTGAAAAACATCCCCATTGCATGATGCTGCCACCACCATGTTTCACTGTGGGGATGGTGTTCTTGGGGTGATGGGATGTGTTGGGTTTGTGCCAGACATAGCGTATTCCTTGGTGGCCGCAAAGTTCAATTTTAGTCTCATCTGACCAGAGTACCTTCCTCCATACCTTTGGGGAGTCGCCCACATGGCTTATGGCAAACTCAAAATGCGCCTCCTTATTTTGAAACCTAAGTAATGGCTTTTTTCTGTTCACTCTTCCATAAAGCCCAGTTCTATGGAGTAGATTGTCCCGAATCCCTGGCGGCATCTTTGCTCGTCTCCTTGTGAGTACTCCGCCACCCTATCTCCTCTCCTCGTTAGTTGCTAATGCTAACTACTTTTGGACTGCCACTTAAAGTGTGCTTTTGTGTTTCAGTGTCTTCCTGCTGCTTCAGTGCATGCCTTGCCTCAAACCTGCTTCATCGGAGCTCCCATAGTTTCTCTCCCACTCCTTTTGAGTGTGCCTTTTGTTATTTGTTGTCCACTCCTTAGTGTTTTTTGTTGTTTCACCTTTTGTGTTTAAAATAAATTGTATTCATTGTTATATCTTTGTCTCTGGTCTGCATCTTTGGGTCCTAACAAATTACTTAGGCGAAAAGCCTAACATGGACAGATACTCCACTCTCTGCTGTGGAACTCTGCAGCTACTTCAGGGTTACCTTTGGTCTCTGTGCTGCCTCTCTGATTAATGCCATCCTTGCACAGTCTGTGAGTTTCGGTGGGCGGCCCTCTCTTGGCAGGTTTGTTTGGTACCATGTTCTTTCCATTTGAAGATGATGGATTTGATGATGCTCCAGGGGATCATCAAAGATTTGGATATTTTTTTATAATCCAACCCTGACTTACTTCTCAACAACTTTGTCCCTGACTTGTTTGGAGAGCTCCATGGTCTTCATGGTGTGATGCCTCTTGCTTGTGGTGTTGCAGCATCTGGGGCCTTTCAGAAACGGTGTGTTTATACTGACAGATCATGTGACACTTAGACTGTACACAGGTGGACTTAATTTCACTAATTATGTGACTTCTGAAGGTAATTGGTTGTACCAGAATGTTTTAGGGACTTCATAACAAAGGGGGTGAATACATATGCACGTGCTAATTTTCAGTTTTTTATTTTTTAAAATTCTTTTTTTTATATATATATATTTGTCTCATTTCACTCCACCAACATTTTGTGCAGATCCATGACATACAATTCAGATTAAAAAACATTTAAATTACAGATTTTAATGTAACAAAATAGGTAAAAAGCCAAGGGGGGGGTGAATACTTTTGAAGGCACTGTATTCTTCACAATTTATCAGAGCATGATCATTTCAGACCATGCCCCTCTCTTTTGATCTGGATTTTCCTGACAGCCCTACATCATTCACAACATAGCGCCTCAATCCCCTCGTTTTATCAGACTCTGATTTTGTGAAGTTTATTGATACACAGATTGCATTTTTTAATTGGGCCCAGTGCTTCACCTGATTTATCCTATAGTACACTTTAGGAAACACTTAAGGCCTATTTAAGAGGGTAACTCAGTAATTACTCATCACAGAACACGAAGCGGCAACTGGTTAGACTAAAGGACCTTTCCAAGGTCATCGTCAAGCTCAATGGTCAGTACTTGGCCTCACCTACACCAGAAATTTACTAAAGATGACATATTCTCAAACGGAATTTGATTTGGTGTCGACAGCCAGGCTGAACAACAGTTGCACAAGGCAGGCATGTTTTTGGTCCATCATGCCAGGCAGTCATTTATGGCTCTTTGAATTTCTCAGATAAAAATATTAGAGTCCTCTGTTGTTGACTTGGCTGTGTTACTGTGTGTTTTTTAGTATCACACTTTTTATTCAGCAGGAGACCACAGTGAGAACTGTCAGGAAACGCTATATTACCTCTGAAATGGCTGCAAATGTTATTGACATTTTAGATAAACATCCTTCAGTTTCTTTACCTGCACCTTGTGATTTTATTGTTGATGATTTTAACGGTAAATTAAAGACAATCATGGATATTGTTGCTCCACCAGTTTTAAAGAAAGTCGCAACTAAGCATACAACGCCATGGAGAAATTAAGACTGAAGAGAAATTGCAGGGTAGCAGAGAGAAAATGGAGGAAAAATAAATCAACAATTAACTACCAGATGTACTGTGAGCAACTAAAAATATATAACAAGGCTCTGAGAGAAGCAAGAAATAACCATTTTAGCAGAATAATCTCACTTCACAACAATAACCCCAAAATCCCTTTTAACACAATTGACCAGTTAATTAATCCAGATTCCAGCAAGGTCCAGCAAACTCCAACAAACTCTCTTTGCGGACCACTTTAGAGGTAAAATTGATTTAATCAGATTCACAATTTTCCATCCATCCATCCATCCATCCATCCATCCATTTTCTCCCGCTTCATCCGGGGCTGGGTCGCGGGGGGAGCAGCCTGAGCAAGGACGCCCAAACTTCCCTCTCCCTGAACACTTTGTGGTATGGGTGGCAGTCGTGGGGCCCCAACGACCCAAACCCTGGACGACGACTCACAATTTTAAGGAATCATACTATTTTTAATACATCTGAATGCGTGTTTTACCCTGAGGAAACACTGGACAGTTTTGTCCTGGTTGATGCTGACATGCTTGGTAGAGTAAGTTCCCAAGTTAAACCAACAACCTGCCTTTTAGACCCAATCACAACATCACTTTTTAAAACATTTTATGGATTCTTTGAAGTTGAGCTTTTAAACATTGTAAATTTTTCTCTTCAGACAGGCGTCTTCCCTGCAGCTTTTTAAACAGCTGTAGTGAGGCCTCTTTTGAAGAAGAACAATTTGGATCTTAATAACTACAGACGAGTATCCAACTTACCATTTTTAAGTAAAATTTTAGAAAAAAAAAATGTTTTTATTCAGGTGAATGATTTTTTAATCAAAGTTTTAATCATTGGTCCTGAGGCCCAGGGAGTGAAACTTTTACCAAAACTACAAACATTATCTTTAAATCCATCCAATCATGTAAAAAATCTGAGCATCATTTTTGACTCTGAGCTCAATTTTATTCCACACATTAAATATGTTACAAAAACAGGATTTGATCATTTAAAGAATATAGCCAGAGTCTGTCCATTTCTCTTTCTGGCAAACACAGAGATGCTGATGCATGCTTTCATCTCCAGTTGTATTGATTATTGCAGAGTGGAAATCTTAAAAACGCTCCACCGTCACGTTCCCATCTAAAGGGTAAAAATGCAAAAGTGTGCTCCGATCCGCCAGAGCCCGCCCCTTACATTCTCTGGATCTGCTCACGTCACGTACGCATTTACGTCACAGGCATGCGCCAGTACAGGAAAATAATAACAAACATGTCAGATTATTTCCATCCGTCTCTTCATGTTGCCCTCCCAGCTCTAGTAAACATCCAAGAGTCCTTTCAGCAGTTGAACCGAATCTTTACAGATAGTATTACTGAACAGAGAAGGCACATTAACTACCTCCATCAAATTGTTGATGCCACAATTTGTCAGAGGTGAACCAGACAGCTTTGGATGAGACCTGGGAGAACCAGTCAATGGTGGGACAACTTTGTGGAAGGAGTCGTTGATGACCATGCATGGCGTGAAAACTTCTGTATGTTCAAAGCTTCTCTTGTCACCTTAAGTAAAGAACTTCGTCCTTACATCCAGGGTGAAATAACGAACATGAGAGCACCTGTTGGAGTTTTGAAAAAGGTAGCTTGCATGCTGTATTATTTAAGCAACAAGGGACGGCTAAGAAAAACTGCGAACGCCTTCGGCTTATCACGGTCGGCTGTGTCAGTCATCATCAGACAAACATGCAAAGCCATTACTGACCACCTCGGTCCGAAATACATCCAGTTGCCATTTACTGTGCCCAAGGCAGAGCAGCTCATTACCGGATTTCTGCAGGATCATGGAATGCCCCAATGTTTGGGAGCGGTAGACGGGACTCATATTGAAATAAAACAGCCAGCCGCCAACGCCATGGACAACATAAACAGGAAGGGCAAGTTTTCCCTGAATGTCCAAGCTGTGTGCGACCACAAATGCAGGTAGGCCTAATCAAGGTGTTTGAGCTCTCTTGTGTTCTTTCTATATCCCATGTAGGTTTCACTGTATTGTCATTGTATAAAAATTGTAAAGCACTTTGAATTAAAAGATGCTATTTGCTTGCTTTACAGATTCATGGATGTGGTCATAAAATGGCATGGAAGTGTCATGATGCACGTGTCTTCGCCATGTCCAAAGTTAACACCTACTTCAAGACTGGGAAGATACCTTCACTTGAAAAGCAGATAGTGGATCAAGAGGAGCCCATACCTATCTTTCTCTTGGGGGACCCTGCCTACCCCCCTCTCCTTTACCTTATGAAAGAGTACTCAAACGGAGGCTCTACCCCATCAGAACAGTACTTTGGACTTTGTTTGTGTAAGGCCCGTATGGTAATTGAATGTTCATTTGGTCAGCTCAAGGCCAGGTTTGCAGCCCTGAGGCGGCCCATGGACATAAATCTCTGCAGCCTCCCACGTGTTATTTACGCTTGCTTTGTCCTCCACAACTACTGTGAGGCCTGTAACGACACTGTGGATTACCATGTTGAGCAGGAAGCCATACAGTATGACAGGGATCTCAGCCTCCCACCCAGACAAACAGCTATCTGACAGACTGTAATGAGGGAAGTGGAAAGAGAGTGAAGAGAATCCTCACTAAATATCTTGACCCTTAAAGGCCTATGGACTAAACTCTGCACATTTGGACAGTGACCAAGATAGCCAACTACTGGCTGTACGTTCTCTACAGTAAGGTGGTACTGGGTCCATGAGGACTGTGCTTTAAACAGATCAGTATACCTACTGTTTATTCACATACAGCACAGCATTGTTAAAAGGACTTTTATGATTCAACTAACTAGAACCTTGTGTCGCAGGGTGAGATGCTCAGCCCCGCCTCTAACGTGAGAGTGTGCTTCCTTACTCTCATTTCCACTCGTAGCCAATCACCTCACGAGGGTACCCTATATGAGGGGACTGGGTCCTTCCGGTCTCCCTCTTGCTCTTTGGCTCCGAGACCGCCTACTTTCTGGTTGCCAAGCTTCTATTCTCCGCTGCCACTGGCGCAGGTAATGTAGTAATGGCTGCCTGTACTCTACTAGTGTGTTTGTTTGTAGCGTCCCGTATGGCCATCCTGGGCTGACGTAGCGACTCATGCACCATTCTCCCAAGCTGCTTGGCTGTTCTCCTCTCGCTGCTGCACAGTGCGAGCTTTCCGCCCCTGCTCAGGTGGTCTAACACCACCCGATCGGTAAGTTAGTCTGATGGCAGTTGTGGTTGTGCGCACTGTCAGTGAGGTATTAATCTGGTTCATTTGGCGCAGGTGCTGTGAAACAGAGGCAGCGCCGGGGACTGCTGCTGCTTTGCCTTACGCTGCTTTGCCTTACGCTGCTCTGTTTCACGTAGCGTAGTTTTACGCTGCGTTGCGTTGCACCACTCCTGCTTCACTGTACGTCGGCGACTCCTCCATGCTGCTTTGCGCCACTGGGGTTTGTTACGCTCTAAGGTCTGCTGTGCCTGGCTCTGACTGCTCCGCCCGTGCTGATTTTGCTTTGTTACGTTTTTTTTTGAGTTTAAGACAGATTGTTTTGGTTAATTTATACTGTGTTTATTCTTGTTCTGTGGCTGGTCAGATTATTTCATTCCTGAGTTCTACAAAACTTTAAGTTTTTGGTATTAATTTGATTTGTCGTATTTTGATTTATTTCGTCAACCTACTTGCTTTTGTTTATTTGATTGGGGGGTTCTGTTTATGATTCTTTTATGAATGCAACCCCAGTAATTTTATTTCCCCCTTCCCCCTGCATTTGCTGAGAGCCGACGGTGATGGCCCTGGTGTCCTGGGTGGTGGTTTCCCGTCTTTTTTTGGTGTGCTGTGCGTCCCCTGGCCTGGTTTTCCCCTCACTAAAGAGTGCGTGTGTGTGGCTGTCACATGTGACTGGGGTGACCTTAATTTTCTGCTGGATCCCTCACACCCTTGTGGACCTTTTCCCTGTCGGTAAGCTTCAGCACTGGAGGGCCCCCTTGTCCTTACACCCCTGAGTGCATGTTGTGTGTATTGTTTTCTTTTTTTTAGTAATTTGTAATTAAGTGTTGAATTTTGACCTGGTTTGCAAGCACGTCTCCTGCCTTATGGTAGAGCGAACCTGAGTGCCTTAATTTGGGATTTGTTGCTCTAACTAGTTCCTTGGGTGAAACTCCCAAGGTGGCGTTGTCCAGCTTGTCCTGATAAGTGTCAATATTATATTCACTAAACACCTCACTTCATTTTCCTTCCGCCCTCGTGTCGCCACACTTGTATTCCTTCAGTTATTTTTCCACTCGATTAGTCCACATGATCAGTGTTTAATCTCAGGTGTGTTTCAACATCTGATTGTTCAGGCTGCAAACTTGTTCTTTACTTTGTTTTTATTGCAGAAGTCAACAACAATTTAAGAAAAAAAAAAAAAAAAAAAAATTGCAATGAATAATAAAGTGCCATAGTAACAAGCATGGGGTGTCTGTAGCAGAATATTAGTGGGCCTCTGCCCAGTGGTTGAGAAAGAATGAAAGCGCTTAAACAGTAGGCAGGTACCAAACAAAAACAGTGTGGCAAAATGTAAAGGTATAGGTTTTTTAGTATAGGTTTTCCTACAAAAATACAAATTCAATGTCTTCCTCATCAGAGTGTTCCTCCAGCAATAATTGTCTGTGGGAGGATAGAGGTGCAGGGCCCATCGGCTGAGCATTGTATGAATGTGCGTAGCCCATGGGTGGTGGTGTGTACACATGTGCAGGGGCCTGAGCTGTGTGTGAATATGCGGGGGGGCATGGGCTGAGCCATGTATGAATGTGAAGGGGCCTTGGACTGTGCTGTGTCTGAATGTGCAGGGCCCATGGGTGGTGGTGTGTACGAATGTGTGAGGGCCATGGGTTGTGCTGTATGTGAATTTGCAGGGCTCATGGGAGGTGCTGTGTGGTACAGGTCAGGTGGGGCACGGTTTTCTTGTGGCTGAGATGTCAGGTGTCTCACAAGGACATCAAAACTATGGCTTATTCTAATTTCAGCCTCGGCAATTGCGTCCAACCTATCGCTGTTGCTCCTTTCAGCCTTCTACATGATATCCACTATCTTCCTCTTTATACTGAGGTCGGTCTGCACTGGATCCACCCGCAGTTTCTTCTAGAGCCTTTCACCTCTATGGCCATCGAGCCTTGCCTTGAAAAGAGCGGAGGGAAAGCATTAACATTCATTAACTGACGATATCTTTGGTATTGATAAATCATATGGCATGGTGTATGGTGCTATCCATAACAGTGGTGGACGAATTACACAAATCCTGTACTTGAGTGAAAATAGAGAAACACATGGTTAAATAATACTCATTAAAAGACATTCCCTATTGTGTTTGATAGTATCAGATAGTCTATTTAACATAACTTGCTTGATGGCGTCATGAGGCTAGTTTTGGTAACGTCAATATTGTGCAAAGGGGTCAACAAGGTACAGTAAATCGTGGATATAACAATAACACGGGCTAGGCAACACACATGCCTAGCTTGCTTAATAGAAAATACGTATGTGCTCATGTTTGATGTCATGTACACATGAATTTGGACAGTCTTTTTTTTCCAAAAGGAAATTCAGTTGCTTCTTCACCATGTTTTTGCGCTACTAGGGAGACAAGTAAAAGGAAGGTCCTATGAAGGCGCGCAGACTTCGCAGTGTTTCACACTACCATCTAGCCCCCTGACGTGCATACTACATGGAATTCCACACACTTTTGTGTCTCCGTCTAAACGCGGAATTAAAAAGTGAGAACGCAATGCCACTTTAGCGTTTTCTGTTCAGATCATTTCCGTGTAAACGAAGCCTAAACCACCAGCCATAAACAAAGATTAATTTACCGATCTTTCCAAAAAATCTTAACACCTACACTGGCACACCACCTGATTCTGTTAAACTGGAAAGGTTTCGGCCAGGTGTACAGTGTACTTTGCAGCTGGCCTTGTCTGAGAGGAAGACAAAATCCTTCATCTCTTCCTGTCGTTTTTGCAAACGATAGATAAAATTTGCAAAATTATACTTCTGCTCTCTGTCTTCAGGTTAGGTTAGGGAGCAAATACATTGTAAGATAAGAATTGTTAAACTTTATTGATACTGTGCAGGGATTGTGTCACTGCAGCAGAAATACAAGAACATTGCAGAATTAAAAAAAAAAAAACTAATGAACTATAAATATCTACATAAAATTTAAAAAATTTAAAGTAACTCTAGGAAGCAGTCCCATAAAATGATGTGACAAAGAAGTTAAATTTAGGAAAAACAAAAGACAAAATCAGACCCAAGTGGCTCAGACATGAACATTTAAGGTCACGGGAGAGGCATCAACCATTTTCAGTGTGAACAAAGGACTTTGAACACAGTTAGTGATTTTCACATGATCACAGATTAGTGTAACAATAAAGGATCCTCATGTTAGGAAAATGTTCCCATTTGACTCCTATGTATTTTTAGGCATTCATATTGCCAAATAGACTAGCTTCTATCCATGATGATCCTGATATTTTCAGTGAATGGAAACAATGTCAGCTGCAACAATGAAAATAATAATATAGAGCGAGCTGCTTGCTGACACATTTGGCAGCCTGATGGACTGCACTGTTGAATGCTGGATGGTTTTTGCCTGTCAGAGCTGACCAGCTGAAGAAGGAGAGCAGCATGCAAAGAAAAACTGAAACAAACTCTCACGATGCAGAGAGCAGCTGAATACGGTGTGTCTCTGGTGAAATGTCTGTAATGTTTGTTATATTACATGAGTTAGTGGGTGTCTGCATATCCTGTTTTTCAATGTCAGATGAGGAAAGTATCTACATATGCTCCAGTACTGTACTTAAATACAATTTTCAGATACTTTACTGTTCAGGTACTTTATACTTGTTCTTAATTACACTTGTTGGAGAGCTGTAGTTCCCAGTGATTGTGGTTGTGGTTGTGTGAAACTACAACCACAGAGTCGATTTGTCGTTCACATGAACTTCACCTCACCTGTCAACACCGCTCATGATAGCTTGTGGCTAAGCTAACTTAACGTTAGCAAAATTAGCACATCCCGCAGTTATTATCATGATTCCTTTATGGCCATTTATGTAGAAACAAATCTTCTCTTGACTCTTTGCTGCATGGTCCTTTAGTGCCCCCAAGTGGAGAACACAGACACAGGCACACGTCAGGAGGCACCAACTAAATATCACTAAGAAATTAGACAGATGACGTGGATGGATGGCTGATTGAAGATGGCTATGAGAACTGAGGGTATTATTTGTAGAAAATAGTAGAGATCGTGTAGTAGAATATTACAGTGCCTGCAGGCAAAGATACTATGACCGGACTTTTTGACCAACATGCTTAGAACTTGACGGTATCACTTTAAAATACATTTTACCATGCAAAACCAGCAATTAATGACTAACGGAAACCCTGTCATTAATTGTTATTAATATCACACTACAGACCTTCAGCAGTTAGCCATAAAGTTACATGCTAACATGGTCTGAACAAAAAGCCTATGGTTACGTTGATGTAATTTTTACGTTACAACAATAAGAAAAGTGGAAATCCTGTTGCACACATATATTCTACTTGGTAACTTTATTCTTACCTTAAAATGTCCATCAGGGTGGTGGTGAACACCTGTCTGCTACAATGGCGAACTTCGCAGTAACAGCATTGATTTGAATGACAGGCAGTTGAAAGGGAATCACGTGACTCCACTCACTTTCCAAAGTAAATATTACAATAAAATGATTGCTTTGTGAGTGGCCATGAGAAGATCACACTACATGTTGCACACTACATGCAAACGCCATGCTTCCCGTGAAATTATTTTCTCCATGTTTAACCCATCCTTGGTCCGTCCTTCCTCCGCGGCAGACGAGGAGCGGTGGGCTGCCAGCCGAAAGCAGCGCCTGGGGATCAAACTCTCTTCGTCACCATTGGTCAGGTGGTGATCTTCTTGCATGTTCTTAGTGGGGGTATATTTTATGGAGGATACCCCAGGTGAACACGGGGAGAACATGCAAACTCCACACAGAAAGGCCCCTTTCCTCAAGCAGCAGGCACCGAAGGCATGGTGGAGGACACACCCTCAGTGCCCACAGCGAGAATCGAACCCAGGACCTTCTAGCTGTGAGGCGACAGTGTTACCACTGTGCCACCTAACAAAAAGCAACAGACACATACAGATATTTTGTTGCACAATAATATGAAATCTGACTTAATTAAAAGGATGAATGTTCCCATAAATCTTATAGAAAGAAATTACATAATTATATAATCTATGATTGTAGGAAATTATAGAATTCAAAGAAAGATTTTCCATTTTCTGAAGTCAGAGTGAGGATTTAATGTGCAATGCATCATGTAATTTACTGACATCACAGAGCTAGAGATACAGTTGACAAGATAGAAATTAACATTGATGATGTGACAACGCTAAAGTTTGGTCAGGTTTAGGGACAGATCATGTTTGTCAGGTTATGGTTTACTTTTGAAAACATGGCAACATTGACTGTCGAACAGCACTTTTAAAAATTCAGATGTTTCCATCCATCCCCCCCGACCTCCCCCCTGTGCTGACATGAAAGTTCATTTGAACAATCATGTACCTTAGAAAAAAGCGATTGAGCTCTTCAAACTGACCTGACTGAAATGACCTGAATCAACAAGGTGATATGACTGATTATTACCAAAGCCTCATCGGCTAACACTGATGATATCACATAGATACATTGATCTGTAAGAGTCTGGTGCTGAATTAGCCCATTCATTGTTTCCGCCGTGGAAAAACAGCACTCCTGGCCAGATTATACAAGATCACACAGGATCATCATAACTTAACATTGCTGTTCATTTTATTGCTCCAGGCATGAGCAAACTACGGCCTGCGGGCCATACATGTCCCGTTTTAATCCGGCCCGCCGAACTTGTCCAAATTATATTATTAAATTATATTATTATTAGACCTCACTCATTTTGCCTTTTTCCTGCAATGTCCTTGTTTCCCCAATAGATGGCGCACTCCAGGGGTGAGGTGTATTACTCTCTACTTCACTTTTTCACTTGAGCGGACCAAAGAGAAGAAAAGTGGACAGTGGAGTGCTGAGTGTTCAATAAGGAAAAGAATCCAGGGTAAAGTAAAAGAGGAAAACCCCGACCAGGATGTTATTTTTCTTCACTGCACCAGTCATCAGGAATCTCTGTGTGAGTCTGTATTGCAGCTTAATCATGTCATGAAAACAGTTGTAAAACTTGTCAACTTTATACGAGCAAGGGGACTTCAGCGCCGTCAGTTTATTACGTTCCTGGAGGAAACCGATGCGGATCTCCAGGACTTACTTTACCACTCTCCTGTCCACTGCTTAAGTTTGGGCAAAGTGTTTCAACGAGTGTGGGAGCTCAAAGAGGAGATTAGCACATTTTTGGAGTTAATGGGGAAATCCGATGAATTTCCTGAGCTAAACAACACGAACTGGCTTTGTGACTTTGCGTTTGGTTTGCACATATTTTCACACATGAATGAGCCGAACGTGAAGCTACAGGGGAAAGATCAGTTTGTGCACAACATGTACACAAACGTGAGGGTCTTCAAATCCAAGCTGACTTTATTCTTCAGACAAATTTCAAACAAATCTTTTGCTCATTTTCCCCACACTAGCCATGCAGAAAGACGCCACCCGAGAAGAAATACAGCAAGTCACTTGACATCACTTCAGCTGGTGTCCTGTCCCCTGTGACAAGACCCTGAAACAGCACCACAGGAGCTGCAATTGGAACTGATCGATTTCAGTCTGACTGAAATTCACCTCTCTTAAACTGAATGACTTTTATACTTCACTTAACAAAGCCACATTTCCAAACCTCTGGAGGAGGGCACAGAAGATGCTGCCGTTGTTTGGCTCAACGTACGTGTGTGAGCAGACGTTCAGCGTCATGAAATGAGAATTGCCACAACAAAATTAACTCCAGACTTTGATGCACTGGCTAAAAGTTTCTCTACTGTGTTATGAAAAAAATGCATTTGGAAAATAATTTGTACAATAAGCCTTGCATATGCATGCTTTGCTACCTGTTAAAGGCCAAAACCTTTCAAGTAATGGCTTTTACATGTCATTTATATTAGTGAACACAAACACCCCATCCATCTGCTCCTGGCCAGCCCCTGTCAAATTTTAGAACCCATTGTCATGCCAGATGGTGTGAAAAATCTACTGTTTCACTTAAAGTTGGTTAAAATAAAATATACCTAACTCTTAAGATATGTGATGAAGTAAAAGCAAATATGAAAAAATAGGTAATGAAGAGTGAAACAAGAAAATGAAAATAGCATAAACATTAGGTACCAAGTGGTAAATGGTCGCACTCTAGCAAGTTTTTTCAAATGATCAAATGCTGTCTTAGAAACATTTATGAAATCTGAATCAAAGCTCTGTCCTGGTTGAGCTTTAAAAAGTTCTCAGTTCATCAGGAGACCTGTCAATGTCTCCACGTGTATCATCAGCAGTCAGTCTCAGTGGTTCAACTGTATCAAGGCTTGATCCTTAGTTGACTGTTAAAATGCAACTGTTGTCTCAAAAACCACACGTGCTGCTGCCAGTTAGGCAATTTGTTAGAGGAGGTAAAATCATGTTTTAATAAGACACAGTCTTCCGTCAATCCTGTTAAAAGCAAGTGCTTACAAGCGTGATAAAAAAAAAGGGTGCACACAACAATTGTGTTAAAGGGATAAAATATATATAATATATAATATAATTGTTAAAACAATGGTTTAGGTTAACATTAGGGTGAGGGTTAGGTTTGAGTAGTGGTTATGGTTTTGGCATGGTAAGTCTCCAGGAAATGAATGTAACTCCATATAATATCTTCTGAAATGATGCAAACTGGGTGTGTATGTGTTTGCGTGTATGTGTGCGTGTGTGTATGTATGTTGTGGTTGAAGGGTATTTCACCTTGTATAAACTCTACTCAGAGTTCTGGAATCCTCTTACATGCACTTTGCAGCTGCAGCATGCACCATGTTCCTTCACCTTCTACATCCTGACAGTGTGGCATGGAGCTGAAAATTGAGCTGTATGTGATGCAAATGTCACCACCCTCAACCCCCACCTGCCACCCCTTCCTTCCATCTTCAGATATGATTAGGAATTTGCATAAGCAACACATTGCAGAGGCTGGCAACCAGAACCTTGATGAAGGGAGGATTTAGTTTATGGTTGATTTGACAGTTGGGGTGATATTATTGGATTTTACAGCCAGTAGAAACAGAAATGAAGTACGACTCAAACATACTGTGCAGTTTTACAAAATTGTGCCCTAATTATCTTCCCCAGGATGCTCTGCTGAGAATTCCACTTTAAATGACTATTGGCCACAATATCAGTGAAAGTTTTCTACATTTAGTTCAACTAAATAAATACATTTATATGGTAGTTGTGCTG
>JBBMOE010000044.1:4151036-4169234 GCA_037975065.1 Chaetodon trifasciatus
GCCCCAGTCTCAAGTCTTATGCAGACTCCAACAGGTTTTCCTCCCAGATTGCCCAGCATTTGGCTCCATCCATCTTCCCATCAACTCTGACCATCTTCCCTATCCCTGCTGAAGAGAAGCACCCCCAGAGCATGATGCTGCCACCACCACGTTTGACAGTGGGGATGGTGTGTTCAGAGTCATGTGCAGTGTTAGTTTTTTCCACACATAGCGTTTTGCATCTGGGCCAAAAAGTTTGATTTTGATCTCACCTGACCAGAGCACCTTCTTCCACATGTTTGCTGTGTCCCCCACATGGCTTCATGGTGACAAAATGTGGAAAGGTTCAAGGGGTATGAATACTTTTGCAAGCCACTGTATGTCACACTGAGAGCAAAGGGGTGAACCCAAGGGCACAGTGGACACGGGCTACGCGGGGGACACGTCCGCCACACTTACTGTACCTGCCCCTTCTGTCCCCCACACTTTTCTGGCCTGTAATTCCAGGTTGGAATAGACCCACTCTCCTCAAGTTGTGCTCTCAATTTCACTATTGCTTTGCACAGAGTCTATTTATTTATTTATTTATTTTTAATCTGTATTATTGCAATAGACAGAGAAGGGAGAGGGCAGTTCACAGTAAATTTGACATGGATTTCCAAAGCTAATTCATAACTTATCTTCTTAATGTCTACTCTAAATTAAAATTTTCTTTACATATATTTGTTGTCCATATTGCAATAGAAAGAGCAGACAGAAGGCAGGGATCAGGACAGGGACCAAGCAGCAGTGATGACTCCACTGTCATGGAGAGGCTTCACAGGTGAGCAGAGATTATAGCTCGTTAAGGAAATATCTATAGGATGACAGTGAAAATTAGATTTATTTCCACAGATATTTTATAACTAATCTTCTTAATTTCTACTCTAAATTTAGTTTTTCTTTGCACGTATTTTTGTCTGTGTTGCAATAGAAAGAGCAGACAGAAGGCAGTTGTCAGGGATCAGGACAGGGACCAAGCAGTTGCGATGACTGTCAAGGAGAGGCTTCACAGGTGAGCAGAGATTATAACTGGTTAAGGAAATATCTATAGGATAATAATCATCTTGGTCCTGAACAATCTGTCCCCTTCACTTCTGAAATGAAGGCTATGCCCCTGGGTGAGCCCAATGCAGGAAATGGCAGGCAGGGAACTCAATGGATCAAGTTTAATTCATAATCATGACAGGAATAGGCAAACACAACAGAGCATAACAAATGACTAAAAAAAATGTAATCAGTCACAAAAAAGTCATAAGGTTAAAGATACTCTAAGCACGGTTGGCTGACGTCACTTATGTTGACGTTCAAAAATGTAATCAAACAAAACAGAGCTAGTTCGCCCCTCCCCATCTCTGCCCCTGACATGAACGCGCATAAGGGTTAGAACACGTAAATACAGGACTTGGCTCGTTCCTTCTCCTTTTCCCTCTTCTTGGCCAGATTAGCGTCTGAATGTCTCCTTTTTGGTCCTGTGTCAGCCATATCAAATCTCAAGAAAATACTGTTCACTGTCTCTCTGTCGGTGTTGGCGTCCTCTCTCTCCTATAGCTAACTTCTCTCATCTACTCTACTCCCCCACCCCCCCTTGATGTGCATGCATGCAAACCCCCAGTACTTCTTGTCAGTGATTGGCTGGTTGGTGCAGCCTGGACTACAATGTTTTTGGAGCCTGGGCTGTTCACACAGACTGAATTTTTTCAGAGCATATTCAGAGGACAGTCAGCCAGCATATTGTGAGGAGATGTTTGCTGTACATGACTAGCTTAGAAACCGCGTAACAAGACTTAGAATACCTTAAATATTAGGGAGTTTATAGGTAGGCACTGGTTCGTGATGGAGGGGTAATGCAATTAAACAAGATGGTGTGTCAGTCAGGACACAATGAAGGGGAGATGAGCATGGTGTACTGAATTCTGTATTGTTCCAGCTTGACATTCAGTATTATTACACACTGGTAATAGCAGTCTGAAATAATAAAGAAATAAAAACCACAATAAGTGTCTAGTACTTTAACAGCAGTAGATCCATATCACTGTCAAACATAACAAAAATAGCTCTACTTGCATAGACAAAATTTCCTGAACAAATTCATATGTAAATGCATCACTATTATTATTTTATTAAAGCGAGATAACCCAGCTGGATACACATTCAGGAATGTTACACAATGATACACTTCAGAGAACTGCATTCAGCATTGTTCTTACTATCAAAAATATTTATTTATTCCTTTAATTTGTCATCGTTTTCTCCCTTGTGGTATCAAAAATGGTATCAAGTATCATATCTTCCTGAGTATTGGTATTGAATTTGAACACTAATGCATGCCAGTCTGTGATTGCTTGGTTGGTGTAGAACATTTGGCTGAATGATGATACTGTTTGACTGTCATGAGCCACCGTACTGAGTACTCTCATCCAATCAGAATGCACGGAGGTCTAGTTCTCTTTTCCTTGGGTTCTGTATCGCACTTGCCAGTTACTGAATACATGGATTAAATGCAGTCATGTACATTTGGTGTGATCATTGACTCACGTCGACAGCAGTCAACTTCTAGAGTGGGGTTTGGAGAAGCAGGCTCAGTAATGGTAGCTATGTGCTTCCAATAGCTTGCAATACATAGGAGTGCACATTCCCTCAGCTAATGTTGCCAACACAAGTGAGTGCAACTTGAAAGTTTGTAATAAGAATTACGTTTCTCAAAACTTACAAAGAGTGGCTCACAACTGTACTTAACTTTAAGCAAGTTAGGTTTATTTTAAGTTATGCAAACCCTAGACAAATCTACATGACTTGAGCAGATAGCACTGGTATATGCATGCTACTGCAGTGCCAGCTACATTTCTAGCTATGGATAGCACTAGATAAATATGTATTATCTAAATATAATATATGAATTTATATTATATATATTCTTTCACAGTCAGACTTTATTTTTGTTATTAAAGTTATGAAAGGTATCATTGACTGTGTATTCTTCCTATTACCTCACCTTTGGGGTAGTGCAGTTCCACACACTTCCATTAGGGGCAATGTAGAGTTATACACAGATTTGGGGGGGGGGACCACACACGCACACAAAATATCTGAAAAAAGCAATTTTTGGGGACAATGGAGATTTTAACACAGAAACCCATTTTGGAGCATGCTGAATGCAACTGAAATGAAATCTAATTGGTGACCGTGGTTTTGGTCCCCAAAGGCAATCGCGCCCCCAATCAACTGGTGTGTGAGCTGATGAAAATCCCCAATTTGGACATAAGTAAGAACACACACACACACACACACACACACACACACACACACACGCTCATTTGAAAAGAATACTGCAGTTGGAACACAAATTGCTTAACTGTTTTAACTAAACATCCTCTCTGTTAAGATACATATTTTATCTCAGTCATCTTATCCCTTGTCGCAGTTGCCTAAAGATTTGAATATCCAACATTTCAATCCCTCAATCTCAGCACTGACCTCTCCCCTCTCCCAATACTTGTTTGGTAAAGGTCATGGTTTGAGTTGAAAACAAGTCATTTGTAAAAGTGGATTGAAATCGTCCTGATTACGACCGTGAAAAGTGTAAACACAAGCCCTTTTGTCATTTGAAAAAATTAAGGATGTTGTCATTTTTCTAGCAAAGACAGTGCAGAAATTAAACTATGCTAAATTTTAACATGGATGTTGCCTTTCTCCTGTCTTTTTTTGAGGGGGAAGTTATATTCATCTTACACATCACATTCAAAGTGTTGAAGCAGAAGTAGAACAAGCTGTTTTCACTGGTTATTGTCAGTAATAGCTCTACAGACTCCCTGAGCAGACATAATGGTCCCCACATTGAGCTGCAACCCACAGTCATTGCAGTGGTCTCTGAGTAGCAGTCACCAAAGATAACCTCCTGACTTAACAGCAGGAGTGGGCTTGGAATAAAGATCCTATCTTTTAATTAAACTTTCACTTAGTCGAGAAAGGGGGTGGTGGAGTGGGAGGCGGGCACCGAAGGTCTTCATTCTGCACCCGCCCTTGGTATTTTATATCTTGAGGAATTTTATGGTTGGCCAAACCTGTAGAATTTACATTTTGTTGGCAGATGTGGAGCTGCTGGAGTGTTTCATAGTGTCTTATAACATTACCAAGCATTTGCTGAAGGGCCACAGAGGAAAGGAAACTACCTTTACAAGACAGGGCACCCTTTTTTCTTTTCTTCATCATATTTGACAAGTTGACAGATCAGACCAGTGAAAGTCCAGCAATAGGTTTTAAATCTCAGTCTTTTCTATTGTGTCTGGTATGGGCTGAATAAGTGTAGTGCTTTAGTCAGGAGGGTTTATATTTGGAACTCACTGGAGTCTGAACTCTACCTGTGTTTCTGCTGTTTGTTTAAGTTTGTTTTGATGAGTCACAACGCAATACCCACAGTATGCATGATGTTCAAACTTTTAAGTGCTGTTAATCTCTGCAAACCCCCTTTCATCATTTGAAGCTCTTTGGTGTAATTCTGTCTGACAGCCAAGAAGACACACTTTGACAATAATGAAGTGTAAGTACATCAGAGTGTTTCCTCTGGACTGCTCTGCTCCCCATTTTCCACTTCCAGCAACTCCATTAATCATGGGAAATTAGACAAGTACTTTCTTGCATTATTATTCATTTGATCATAGTACACAACACTGTTCACTCTCATAAAATAGGACTGGCTAAATGTAATACATGTATTTGCAACTTGTGATTCAGTTATGCTGCCTTGAATAAAAGGAGAAGATGTGTGCTGTATTTAATGTACAAAGGTGCAATTTCTAAAGTATTACAATGGGATAACATATGTAGACCATATTTAGGAGCAAACGGTTACATTGCTGAGTACAACATCACCTACACACCAGATATTCATTGTCCTCAGAGGAAAAAAAAAGCCATGAAAGAAACCATTCTCAACTTACAAACACGCAGTGTGAGGGACAGTCTAGTTTTCACCAGCATTCCTGAACCAACCACAGACAACACTGAAAAATCAGTCAAAGAATTCATGACTAAACAACTTAAAATACCTACAGACAGCCTCAACATCACCACATTCCCTGTGCACACTGTCTGGGACCGAAGAACACCAACAGCTGACCACGGCCAATCATGGCAAAATTCATGCACCACAAAGAAAAAGAACAAGTTGAAGGCAGGTAGCTAAAAGGAACAGGCCACAGATTCAATGACCAAGTGTCCATGAGAAAGACAGAAACAGCTACTCATAGTCCAAAAACAGATGATGAAAGAAGGATGTAAAGCCATAATCTTAGTGGACAGATTATACAAAGATGGGTGATTGTACCGAGATAAGGACCCCATCACTCTTCTAACTGCCTGCTGGTCTATTAGTTACACACACATACACACCTCACGACAGTCTATTTCTACCCCCTCCCTCCCTCTCTCTCCACTCCTCTGATGACACAAGTATCAAGCATTAATGACCATACCCATAGAGGATTATCATTCATGTATTATTGCACTAATGTCTCACTATACTCTACAGTATGTGCCCTGATCAGCACTGCACTTGCATTTTGTTCAGCACTTTGTTGCCTGTGTTTTTGTGCCTGCATTGGTTTGTTTTTCTCTGTTTTCTGCTTTCTCTTACTCTACTTTCCAGCTGTGCCATGCACGTGTACATACACACACACACACACAGGTTTTCATCATTTGTGAGGACATTACTGTTAGGCTTTCCCTAACCATAACCATTAGCACTACTTGCCGAACCCTGACCCTTAACCATTGTTATATCTGCAGAGGGAGCAGGGGGGTAGGAGGTTCAACAAAGTCTGACTTTATCCCTGAACTCTGAGTTGACTTACTCTGAGATGGGAAACTCTGAGTAAGGTTCCAGAACACCTGATCAGAGTTAGTTCAATCAACTCTGAGTAAGTTAACCTTGAGTTGCGCGCGTGCACAACCACTATAAAAAGCCATCATCAACCATCATCATTTGCAAAAAAAAAAAAAAAAAAAAACATAGCGCTATGCGTAAAATTTGCTGTAATGTGAGAGCACATCCGCGGTGTGTGAGGTTGGTGATGTATGGCCGGAGAATGTTACTGAGATAAATTATACCGTTTGATGAAAAGCGGTAGCGTTCAAACAGATATTCCTTTGGAAATGACAGGACATCTAATCTGGGTCGGAAGATTCTCTCACGACGTAAAGCATTTCGAATCAGTTGGGCTTCGAGATCAATCGGATTGGGAATGAACGGGCAATCCATGTCTAACAGCTTTCTTCATGTGGGAGGAGAGAGGTAGAAACTCAGGGTTTCTTATAGTAAACCTGCCAGCGAGCAGGTTATGTTCACAGAGTCTGTTACCATGGTGACTGACTCAGAGTTTCAGTTACCTCTCTTTCTGGAATGGATAACTCATCTCAGGGTTAACTCACTCTGAGTTTTTACATAACCCGCTTTCTGGAATACCCCCCAGGTCCTCTTCCACGGAGTCCGCCATGTTAGACCACCATGTTTCTACAGTAGCCCAGAACAGACAAAGCAAACACTGACTCTAGAGAGTGCCTTTCACTTTTTCCTTTTTTTTTCTTTTTTTTTTTTTAATGGCCACTGTAGGGGAGAGTGAGGCAAAGGGTATTCAGTTTGTCCTCACTGCTAGGTGGCACACACACACACACACACACACACACACACACACACACTCATTTTTCCATCACTTTATGGCGACTTTACATAGACTTACATTCATTTCCTGGAGACTGCTGCCTAATCATTCTTGCTTAACCCAAACGTTGACCAAGTTTTCACCATAAAATTTATTGATTTACATTGTGGGGACTTGCGTTTTGTCCCCATAAGGAAGGCCAGTCCCCACAGTGTTTGTGACTGTGTAAACAGATTTATGGAATATATGGCTACACATACACACACACATACTCCTATATCAACATTAACGTCTAGTTTGGTGGCAAAACTACAAGCAGGTGTAAGCTATAATAAGAAACACCTTTCAGAATCAGCCTATAGTGGATTAAGATCATCACAATTCAGTTACTTCAGTTATTCTTGGTTCATTATCACATGAAACAAAGAGGGGTATGTTTTTTTAAGAAACAGTCTCATTTGTCCTTAAAACCACCATCACAGATCCTGAAGGACGTTATCTACGTAAACATATCAGTCAACAAGCGCTCCACAACAATCGTTTATGTTTATGGCCCAAACATTTCCAATTGCACAGCAAAATATGAGACAACTTTGACATAGTCATCAACCCTTCAGTAGACAGAGCAAACATTTCAAACAATAAGCGAATGTGGTAGTCTGCAGACACAATAAAACAATTCAACAGAAACAACAGTCGATGATTGTAGCATCCAGAAAGAGAATATTCAGAGTTCTTATGGGTTCACTGCTCATAGTCAGTCACACACTGACTTCTTCTTCACCAGCAACTCAATTATATTAGATATTTCAAACTGGGATCTATCTTCTTTGAGACAGATGATCCACCCCATCATTATTAGTGACCATGCACCATAATACTTGGAATAGGGTTAGGATTAAGCCCTAACCCTAAAAATAGTCATGAGTTACCGTCATGACTCCAAGTGGACCGTAGTACACTGCGGGAATTGGCGTGGTCGTTCCTGCGAGCGTATGGTTTTTGATAGACCATGTACGCGCTTTGACGGCCGTCAGAGCCACTCCTGGGACCATGGGGGTAGACTGTACTGGGGGAAGGACCGAGCACCTTCCCTCCCCTGTTACTTAGGGGGTGGGATTCAGTTCCCCTACCCTAACCCTTATAATATAACCAGTCTCCGTAAACGCAACACCAGATGGCACTTTAACACATCTCTTCTCCTGGAAATAAATGACTCCCCAAAGCAATCACCAACTCTTCAGGGGGAAACAGGGAAAGCAGTTTTAAGTTTAATCATTCAGTCCTCTGTTTATAAAAAAAAACAAAACTTGAAAACATCAATGCAAGTAACCCAAGAGAGGAAACCCAGAACAACTAAGAAAGTATAAATTCCAAATAAATTAAACTATGATTAAGAAAACTTAATTCCTGCTACACAGACTTCGACAAGAAAATTGTCACCATAATAATAAATCACTAGGTAAATACAAATGATACAAAATACAATGAAATCTCCACCACTAAGGACTCAGCAGAGACACATATTCACCTGAAGAGATAAATCAAATCCTTTATGCCAATCTGTTCTCATCAAAAAGGGTCAAGAGGACACCAGTTCATTTCTTAACAGCATTGATTTTCCACAGCTCAATAAAGAACAAACCACCTTACTCAATTCAGCAATAACACAGGAAAAACTTTCCACCGCCCTCAGTCTTGTGCCCAATAACAAAGCACAGGATCTGATGGAGTTCTATAAACATTTCTGTCCATTCTAGCACGGCTCTCCAACAAAATGATAACTGAAATAAAACAGAATTCAAGACTGCCAGCAAACATGAACACAGCTACAATTTCATTCTCCCTTAAACCTAACAACCTTACCTTTAAGTTACCAACCCATTTCTCTCCTCAGTGTGGCTTTTAAAGCACTAGCTCACAGAATAGAAAAAGTTATTTCATCCATAGTTCACCCAGATCAAACTGGCTTCATCAAAGAAAGACATTGATCCAGTAACACGTGCAGACTTTTTAATTGAATGGATTAGTCATCAATACAACGAGCAGGAACCATCGTAGCCACCCCATATGCAGAAAAAGCCTCAGACAGAGTAAACTGGTCAGTTCTCATACCCACATTGCAAAGATTTCACTTTGGGGAATCATTCATTAACTGGGTCAAGATTCTGTACCTTTCACCTTCAGCCAGTTACCAATTATGGACAAACCTCACAAAGCGTCACACTGTACAGGGGGACTAGGCAAAGATGCCCACTCTCTCACCATTTTCAATGAACCGTAAGCTGCAGCCATTCGTCAGAACGCCCACAATAAAGGCTGGAAAAAGGCATCACACACTTCAAACACATTTCTGGAATATCTGCAGACTTATGCTGATACGTTCAAACAAAATATTACAATCACCAACCGAGATCTTCCTCCCTCAAGCTCAGAATTAATTGATATCCCCTTAGCAAAAATCCCCTCCCGAAGATATACAGAATAGATGTCACAAAGATCTATTCATCACTCCTGATGCCAGCCTACAACTCTCACAATATATGATGGGAATTTCATCAGAAATCTGTTCAGATTGCACACGAAATATGCAAGATTGGAAATAAAGGACAGATTCAGTATCCGTCTTCCTGGGCTCCTCATTCTTTGCACTTATCTTTGCATACTTCTCATGATTTTATTAGAAAATTCAATAGTTTCCGGCTCTGAGCTGTGGCTTTACGCGACTTGGTGCTGTGAGGTAGGCTCGCTGGAGTTAATTTAAATCGTAGCCGTTGGGTCAGCAGTTGGCCGTGCGTCCTCGTCTCTCCATTTCGCTGTCTGAAAACTGTTCCCCACTGGGTGGTATGTATCTAAATTTATGATTATTGCTTTCAGTGCACTTTTCATTTGATAATATTAGTATTTGTTAATCCACATTTTAGGTACTTCAAAGGCCCGGCTGAGTGCCACGGTTCAGTGCCTCATCCTCTGAGTCATCCGCTGTCACCCCCCCGGCGCAGGCTGCTGTTCTGTCTTACTGTATGACATGGTCCACATAAGATTTGTGACCAGCTAAAATTTCCCATAAGTGTACAGACTCACCAGAATTATTATTAGTGACAACATTCTTTTTTAAAAAACATCATTTTTATTACTTACAAGTGGACTATATCAGTGTGCTATGGGGTGCCCATTGTGTTTTGTTTATCCAGATTAATTTAGTGATTTGTACTTGATTTCCCGATTTAGCATTGATTTGTTTAAGCTGTGTTTTCTTTCTTTTGTTCTTTTCCCCTTTGGGGTTGGTGGGCTTACGTCACTGTATGACCTCCATCTCCTGGGGAAACTATATTAGATTTCCTTTTGGTTTATTGATTTAATTGAATTGTTTATCATTTTTCTTTGTTAACTGTCAGGGGTTTTTGTTGGGATTTATTTGTCAGGGTTGACTTTTGATTTATTTTTTATATTGCTTTTAGTCAATTGGATGTGTGCAGGTGTGGCGAGAGTGTGTTTTATTGACTGTGTGTGTGGGTTTGTGTGGTCGAATTGGCCATTTTCTTCAGTTTGTGGCACCTATATGGGCCAACACTAACTGTTCTCTCTGTTGGACAGGAGCGGTGGATTGCGAGCCAGTGGCAGGTAGACCTCCTGGTGGTGGTGTCCCCTCACTCTTTTTATTGTTTGCTGTGTTTTGTTTGATTTAGTTAGACTTCACAGGTGGTGTGTTTCTTTTTTGTTGGACCCATCCTCGTTTCCTTTTGGTCCGTCCTCCATGGTAAGATCCCCTCCACTTTGCTCCTCAGGCCCCTACGCACAATAGATGTTGTGATTATAGCTGCTTAGTCATTTTATAATCGAGAATCGTTTTAATATCTATATTGTTGGCAATAAACTTTGGTACATCTATTTTGGATTCGTGTCTCTGTCAGTGTGTTAGCGGACCTATGAGCCTTATTCTTGGTGTCCCTGGTAAGGGGAAATCACTACTTCCTGGGGGTGACCTTCCCGTAGGTGGCGTTGTGGACAATACACTACCATCCCTTGGTTTTATTGCCTGACTCCAACTTGCCACACATGAATGAAGTGTGTGATTGGTCTCACTCCTTGTTTCAACAGAATTAAACAAGTTGAAGTGACTTTGCTCACTTTTGTGAAACCTGAAAGCCACTCGTTGCTTCCCGCTGCTTTAATTTTGGCTTGAGCTGCTTCCTTCTGTTGAAAAAAAAAGGGCTGAACCTGAAATTATTGTTGTTGTTAGTAGTAGTAGCATTGGTTACAGCAAAGGTAAGTTTACTGTTGGTATTAGTGTACTTTTTTATTTCCCTACATAGGTTTTTTTTTTTTTTTCTCGTCCACACTCTCACATACACGCGACTAATAGCAAATATAACCCTGTTCTGTCATTCCCTATGACATTCTGTTAACTTGCCTGCATTCACTGCTCTTCCTCGTTATTTTGTCAGTGTTTTAGCTTTTGTCTTACAATAAAAAAATCCACTGGTAAAGAATTGTCAACATCTAATTAGGGTGTTGCTTTGGAATCTGTCAAGCACATTCACGCTGTCTTAGAGGAAGGACCTTTTCTATTTTTAAAAAAACAGAACAGAAAAAACAGCTACATCACTTTATTCTGTTGCGGCCACTAAAAACAACTTCATGTGTGTAAGGTCAGACCAACTGCTGATTTCTTGTTTGGGTAGAAAAAAAATCAAGAAAATCATTTGCAAACACAAGGAAACCCAGTTTAATAGTAGTCAACTCATATTAAATGCTTTTAATGTGAAGATGCAGCAGAAGGAAATGTTCAGTTTGCATTAGCAGTAACCTAATACAGCATTTTTCAAGACAGACCAAGTTTATAGTACTGCAAATACATAAACATTGCAATACTTTTATTCGCCATTATTGGGGCTAGATAGTGACTTAACATTTATGTAAATGAAGATCTCCCATATAATGACATTAAATTAAACAGTGGATTTTACATGATTTATACTGGTCTTTTCTTTTCTGTACCTTTTCCCTGCATACTTGTTTTATTTCATTGCATCTACCAATGGAACCATGAGGCAAGTGGTGCCCCAGTATCTCACTTAGTCCTGGCATGTTAACTGTAAGTTTGTCTTGTGTAAGCACACAATTCTTTCTTTTTATATATCCATGAAGTCTTTGCCGTGCTGCAACCTGGAGGCTAAAAAGTTGCGTAGCTGCAACTTAAGGACCTCCTATTGTCCGGATGATAAAAATAGGATGGGGAGCATGTAAATTGTAAATCTGTAACATTCTGTGCATCACTGTTCTTTTGGTTCTGTTGCAGTATTAGTGTGTGTGTGTGTGTGTGTGTGTGTGTGTGTGTGTGTGTGTGTGTGTGTGTGTGTGTGAAAGAGAGGGAGAGAGTGAGTAAATGTATGGCTGTATGTGTGAGAATCAGCAAGTAAGTGTGAGAGAATGTGTGACACCATAAGTGAGAGCTGAGTGTGCAAGAATGAGTGTGTAACTGAGGCTTGCTGATTGGTCTGAATGAAGGAGGCTTCTGATTCTCAGTGGACACTTTCCTCAATAATGTTTCACAGCACAAAACAAACCTGCCAGTTCTCAGCCTGGCTGGAAAAGTTTAAAACCTGCTTAAAACCCAATTCAAACCGAATTATTACAGAACAGTATTTGTAACTAAACCTTCAGCTCTTAGCAATTTAACAGCAGGTGAGTTTTGATAGATACTCAAACCAGGTCTCAGAAACACAGGACATACCAATACTAGACATCACATACTGAATACACAGTAAAATTTGCAGAGCAAGAGCAAATTTTACTCAAATTGAATAAAATTTTACTCTAAAAAAGATAGTATTTGGTCCCAGTCTAAATAGAGTGAAAATGACTCTCTTGGCAGAGTAAAATAGTAATTTCTACTCCATTCAGTGTTTATATTTTACTCTACATGATAATTTACTCTATGAGGTATGAAATGGAAACAACTCTACCCCATTTTTACTCAACAGTGAGTTGTATTCCACTCAATACAGAATGTATTTTACTCTATATAGAATTAAATTTCACTCAAACTGAGTTTTATGTTACTAAGTACAGAATGTATTTTACTTTGTACAAAATTACATTTCACTTAAACCGAGTTTTATTTTCCTAAATACAGAATGCATTTTACTCTATATAGAATTAGTTTTCAAATTATATTGAGCAGTATTTCCCTCAATATAGAATAGTCTTACAAAATAAGATTGCATTTTACTCATCACCATAATGCACCGATGGTTATTAAAACTCTTGGTCAATAAATCAGAATTCAACCAAGCACATTTTATTCTTAAAATGATAAAAATGTGCAGTATATCAAAACATGACATTTCAACTTTTTCTGTAACAAATATAATTTTAAGAAAATGAAACTGTGGCCTGTGTACAATCAAAAATACAATTTTGGCCTCTGTTTTAAAAATAAACAGTAGTACATGTGAATAAAAATAAAAATGGAATCCAACACGTGGGCTTTAAAGAGCTTATTGTGCATACTTAATAGATCACAGGAAACAGTGTGGGACAATAAACAACCTTGAATCATCACGACTGTATGTCATATGAACATCAAATGCTTTGTGACACAAAAGCTCTTTGACATCAACTACATGAGGTCCATCTGTTGTACATAAAACTTTAAACGCACTGAAATGCTTATCAAGACATACTGTTTGTAGCTCAAATGTAACCAACAGTAACCGCTCATCCTTTACAACGACATGGTGGATTTTGTGAAAAACTGGCATCTCACAGTGGACTTTTATACAAACAACTAAACCTGATCGATACATATTTCCATGGTGTTTGGCCCATCTAACATTTAATACCTTGGTGTCAATCGGTACCTGAAGAGAGTCAGCTATCTCACTGCCCCAGTCCATCACATTTAAAGATAACATTTTACCTGGTCCGATTGCCATTCTGTTGGGGTCAAATGTCTGCCAACTGTAGGCTATTTGACTTTGGTGTTTCTTTGCCAATGTCTCAGTGACATTTTTGAAGCTTTTCAATTGCTTTTTAAAGAAATTATGCTTTGCTTCATAGCGCATACACCAACTATGCAGAAGCGGTCCAATTTTAAGGATAGCTGTATGTCATGTCACATAAAATGTGTTAATTAGGGTTTTTTTAGGGTAACTGATTCTCAGAAGTGTGAGGAGAACACTTTGTACTATTATTTTAGTATTATTTTAATAGGAGTAATAATACTTGTAATTCAGTAGTATTTAGGTAAAATAACTGCTCTTGTATCTGGGTATATAGGACTCCTGGCACCAGTATTATTAGCTAATCTGAGGTGACTAATAAAGTCCACTACATGGATCTTTCCTAAAATAGAATAATTGCATTGGTGTACAAGTTCTAATAAACATGCATGCAGCGGAAAATCACACTTAGTTGTGCCAAGTATAAACTAACATCCCAAGTATTTAGTTACACAGGTTAATTGTGGAAACTAGTAACATTTCACTGACCACATTCCAAAAAGGATCTGAAGCTCAGCTGCCCCTCATACCAAATGTACTTCTGATGATCTCTGTACTTCACTCGTACTGTCTGCATCCTTGATGACAAGAAAAAAAGGGTCAATTTACAGGGATAGTTCACCCACAAATGCAAATTCAATCATTCAGTCACTCATGCCAATTGAAGGGTAGGTTTTGTTTCATAGTCCACAAAATACTGCTCCAGTTTCATGCAAAAAAAGGATAAAAAGCCCCCATGTGCTCCTAAAAAGTAATCCAAGTGTCCCTGACATGCCAAGTTCTTCTGACAAACATCACTGATGCAATGTTTTCAGCCTTACTGTTTACAAGGTTGAATGCAGTGTTCGCATTACAGTAGTACAATAGTTCAATAGCAACACTTGCAGCAATTTAGTAAGGTTAACAGCTGCAAGTTAAGCTACATAATTTAATAACTAAACATTTTCTCAGTTATTACATAACCTCTTGTGGTTTTGAATATGTTTGGTGTGTCTAGTACACCAACCTAAACAAGGCTGTCACACCAGCTGACCTAAAAACTACATGCTCACAGAACAAACTTCAACTAAAAACTGCACCTCTACCAGACTCTCTTCAGAGTAAAACACATGTGGTCACAGACCATTTCCATTCCATCTCCATTTTTCAGCATCTATGTAGCCCTTAAGAGATCCTGGGGAAATTTTGTGCCATTTCTTTTTTTTTTTTTTTATTTTCAAGCCATTTTGGCTGTGTTGAAAAGATATAGCTCAAAGGATATTCTTTTTTAAAACATTTTAGAATTGTCGTCTCAGTTCCTTAAATTAGCCTAAAATGGCTAAGCTACACAAAAACCGACACATTTGTTCCTAAAGACAAAAAATGTCTCATTGAAAACCACTGAAAATGCCATTTTTGATCCCACCTTTATCTTAACATAAACTAATGCATTCTTATATGTTAAGATTTCATTTTAGCTTCTACTAGCTTAAAATTTGTAATTTTTGTATTTGTCTACCACATGGTGCTACTTTTAACCCTTCAAAGCATGCAACAAAATTTCACACTTTTTACTGTTTCTGTGAGGGTGCCTTGCCACTGAAATGATTAGTGTGTGCTGCTTTGATGTTGGATAATGGTGTGTGTGTGTGTGTGTCCGTGTGTGTGTGTCCAACTTCAAAAGTCTTTTCTCTTAGAAGGCCACATGCGTTATAAGCAAATTCTACAATAAAAACGATGAGTAGCTTGTTTTGGTTCTCGCTCAGCTTGTTTATGCAGGTGCACTGCAGCCGTGGTTATAAGTATGAGCAGTAGTGCGAGAGTAGTCATTTTGGAGGTGGAAAGACTTTACAGCACACAGGAGGCTCTGGATGTAATCATGCACTCTGAGTGCGAGGATGGTTCCTCATCCACCTCTGAGGACTCTGAGGCTGACACGGAAGAGGCCTCAGAGGTTGAAACTGACCAGCTGGAGTCCAACTCATCTGAAGACTCATCTGAAGATGAGAGCGGAGGGGAGATGGATGAAGCAACGGTGGGATGGACTTCAAAAAACGGAAAAATGATTTGGTCTCCCACAAACGCTGAAACACGCCGCTATGTCCTAGCAACCACAGGTTTGATCCTGGGACCTACACACTATGCTGCTGCCGAATCAGTGACCTGACGTCCAGCTTTGCGCTGCTGCTGACGGATGAAATCCTGCAGCATATTGTGGCTATGACAAATCTGTACAGGAGACACTCAATTGAAGACTGGTGAGATGTGGACACAGAGGAGCTGCAGGCTTATGTGGGGCTGCTTATTTTGGCCGGTGTTTACAGGTCAAAAAATGAATCAACCCTCAGCCTCTGGAGTGAAAAATTGGGACGGAGCATTTTCCGGGCTACAATGTCCCACAAGCGATTTCACGACATCAGCCGAACACTGCGGTTCGATGACAAGCTATCCCAACCATGACGCTGTAATGACAAGCTGGCTGCCTTCCGCAAAGTCTGGGAGATATGGACACATCGCCTGGCGATGCTGTTCGGCCCAGACAGAGACATCTGCGTGGATGAACATCTTGTCTCATTCAGAGGCAGGTGCAGCTTCAGGCAGCACATGGCAAAAAAGCCGGCCAAATATGGAATAAAGATTTGGGCAACCTGTGATGTCAAAACATCCTACGCCTGGAGACTGCAGGTGTACACAGGCAAAGCAGCTCGCAATCCTGTTGAAGTCAACCAGGAGATGAAGGTGGTCCTGGAGATGACAGAGGGGCTCCAGGGACACATCATTACCTGTGATAATTTTTTCACATCCTTCACACTGGCTGAGGAGCTGCTCAGGAGGAAACTGGCCCTGGTTGGCACAATTCGCTGAAACAAGCCTGAGCTTCCCCCTCATTTGCTCCAGACAAGAGCAAGAGTGGTCTTCTCCTCCATCTTTGCTTTCACAAAGACCCACACACTGGTCTCTTACATCCCTCGACAGGAAAGGAATGTGCTGCTCCTCAGCATGAAACACCGCAGTCCAGACATAAACAACGAAATGAAGAGAAAGCCCATCATGATCAAAGATTACAACAGATGCAAAGGAGGTGTTGACGACTTTGATAAGGTAGGAACCATTACGCATCAATTATGCACACATTTATTTATTGTTACTCTTATGATCTTGTCCACAATATATGTTTTTCAAGTGAGCATTTTCATAGAAAATAAATAATATGTGTATCATGAGAAAGAATATTTGGATCATTTATTCATATTGTCTTGTTTTATGTGTTGGGGTTTTTTTGTTAGGTTGTTGGCACCTTCTCCTGCAGGAGGAGAACAAATCGGTGGCCACTGGCCCTCTTCCACAACCTGGTTGACATTTCACATTACAACGCCTACGTCCTGTCGACATCAATCGAACCATCCTGGCAGCAGCAGAAACCACACAGGAGCAGGCTCTTCATTGAAGAGGTGGGAGAAATGCTGGTGACCCCACACATCACATCCCCGCTCCTCAGCCGCTGCAGGAATCGTCGCAAATCTGCAGAGTGCTGCTGCAGGCCCCTCTCATGAGTAAATGTGAGGGTAGGAGGCAGTGCGACAGAAAGAGACGAGTTGGCAGCACCTGCTGCAAATGTGGGAAGTTCACATGCAAGGACCACAGTCTGTCCATTTGCAGCCTCTGCTCCACCTGACCTGAACTCTTACACCCAGACACATACGCTCTCTCTTTCTCTGTCTCTCTTGCCCTCTCTCTCACTTGCCCTCTCTGTCACTTGCCCTCTCCCCATCTCAGCCTCTTCCCATCCCCAACAACATACTTAAATGTTCCACGTTTCTCTTTCAATGTTCATCTTTCAGTGTTCATCATTCACTGTACATTTTTCACTGTTCATCATTCAATGTTCATCTTTCGGTTTTCATCATTCAGTGTTCATCTTTCTCAAATATATATTTTTTCTGGCTCAAACTGATTTTGTACACACACAGGGTAATAAGCATTTAGTAGCAAAAACCTCTCACTTGTAGTAGAAGAAGGCCTCGTGAAAATCATCATATATCATTAATCTGCCACTGCAGAAAAAATAATGATGCACCAAAATCAATGTTGCTGCTAATCATTGACCCATCTCAGGGCCTAATAATAATAATAATCAACTACTCCTTGATTCCATCCAGCGTGATGCTGGCGTGATGCAGTTTGGACTGTGGCTGTTTTGTTTGAGGTCCAGTTGTGCTGCACATAAGACGAGACAAAGTTTTATTTTTCTGAGACCTAAAGCCTTTTAGTCTGAGGGACAACACTGTTTTTTCTGAAGACAGAACTCAAGCTGAGGTCTGATGCTGTATTAAAATGTACACTGTATGATGGACATAATGTGATATGAATAACTGTGCTTACTGGGGATGAACTCACTGGAAACATGTCCAAGATATGGACACTGCAGTATACAGCAGTGAATGTTGTCAAGAGTAGAAAAGGCTGTGTGTGTGTGTGTGTGTGTGTGTGTGTGTGTGTGTGTGTGTGTGTGTGTGTGTGTGTGTGTGTGTGTG
>JBBMOE010000044.1:4186715-4305628 GCA_037975065.1 Chaetodon trifasciatus
TGAGGTGGACTGTATAAAACTCCTTCACTGGTAACTGGGAAACTTATGGACGACATTTAAATCCTACAGTTCTACATACAGATTTAACATGGTATTGACCAAAAATCTCACTGTGTCAAGCTGCACTGTGGAAGTTGATGGACCCTCCTCCTGGTGATGCCCAGCCATGTTCTGTTGAAGGACAACAATGTGCTAGTTGTTTGTCCATTATCTATGCTCATCACTTCAGTGTTCATGTCAAACTCCAAATTCCACTCAAGAATGTAAAGGAATGTGAATTGGTAGAGCACTGCCAGTAGCTCTACATAATATTCAGACACACTGACTTTAGTGCAGGGGTAGCTATTCTGTTTAGAGCAACTGCAAATGCTACTGTTTTATCCTCTACTGAAGTGGTGAAGGGTCGGCTGCTGATTGTTTGATTGATTGATTGATTAAGGCAGAAATAGAGAGCCTGTGTACTGCTTTCTTAACATTTATGCCCCAAACCAAGAAGCAGAAAGGGTAGGTTTCTTTACAATGCTAAAAAATGAGCTCAGGAATTACCATCACCTGGATCTGTTAGACACATAGAGGGTCAAACATCCAAAATCCAGACAATACACATGGGTGAGGGTCAGTAATAACAGGGTGAGTGCAGCCTGATTAGACAGGATCTACATTTCTCACAGTCTTAGCTCCAGATTAGCTCACAGCAACATCTGTCCTGTTGGTTTCAATGACCATCACTTGGTTAGTCTAGACTTGCTTTGAGATCAAGATGGCGCCGCGGATGGCAGCCTCGGTGTGTTGGTGCACGCTGTTTTGTTTTGTTTTGTGTGTTAACTCTGGTTTTTGTGACGGTACCCAGAGCTCTTTCACCAGAGATGAGCTCATGAACATCAGGGGAGCAACACCAGAGGATTTATTTCCTACTTTCCTTCTCGCAACTGTGGAATTTTTGGTCATTCTGGTGAAAGGTGCGCCCACCTTTGCTCACACAGTGAAACGCTGGAGGAGAGGAAAACGGGCCGGCGCGCTGGTGCGTCTCTGCCAGCGCGGACTACGCACAGCGTTACCGGGAATAATTCTCTCCAACGTGCGTTCACTGCCCAACAAACTGGAGGAACTGCAACTGCTGTTGGGTAGAAACAGGGACTTTTCTTCATCTGCGGTTTTGTGCTTCATCGAGACGTGGCTCTGTGGATTAAAACCGGACTCTGCGCTGTAGCTGGCTGGCTTCCAACTCCACCGCACGGACAGAGACATGGAACTTTCAAAACTAAAGGTGGAGGAATCTATTTCTACATCAACAGTGGTTGGTGCAACAACGTGACAGTGATCCAGCAACACTGTTCTCCTGACCTGGAATCTTTCATCATAAACTGTAAGCCTCTTTATTCATCCCGTGAGTTCGCTCCATTCATTCTGGTCAGCGTTTACATCCCGCCACAGGCCAATGTGCAGGGCGCACAGTGTATGCTCGCAGACCAGATACTGCGTGTGGAGCGGACCAACCCAGACTCTTTGATTATTGTCCTTGGCGACTTTGACAAAGGTAACCTGACCCACGAACTCCCTAAATACAGACAGTTTATTCAATGCCTATTCAGCCTCACCTGCCCCCATCACCCTCTGTGACTCCACTATTGACACTGTGGAGTCTTTCCACTTCCTGGGAACTATCATCTCCCAGGACCTCAAGTGGGAGCCGAACATCAGCTCCCTCACCAAGAAAGCACAGCAGAGGATGTACTTCCTACAGCAGCTGAAGAAATTCAGTCTGCCAAAGACAATGATGGTGCACTTCTACACAGCCACCATCGAGTCCATCCTCAGCTCCTCCATCACCATCTGTTACGCTGCTGCCACTGCCAAGGACAAGGGCAGACTGCAGCATGTCATTAGGTCTGCAGAGAAGGTGATCAGCTGCAATCTCCCGTCTCTCCAGGACCTGTACACCTCCAGGACCCTGAGGCATGCAGGTAAGATTGTGGCTGATCCCTCCCACCCCGGACACAAACTCTCCGAGACACTTCCATCAGGACCAAAACCTCACGCCACAAGAACAGTTTTTTTCCCATCTGCTGTCAGCCTTATTAACAAGGCCCGGAACCCCCCCAACACTCTTCACACTCTACCTCTGCCTCTACTGTCACATTGATACTGCCATAACTCTATGCATTACATTAACGCTCTGCTCTGACTCCAGACTGTGCTTCTGTTAAAAAAAAAAAAAGACGTGTATATATATTTATATTGTTATATCTTTTACTTATTGTTATATTTTCTTATATTTTCTACTATTGTTATATATTTTACTTATTGTTACATTTTTCACTTACTGTTATATTTTTATTTTTTTAACTGCTTCTTTTAATAGATGTGTCATGCACCAACCTCACCAAAGCAAATTCCTCGTATGTGTAAAATCGTACCTGGCAATAAAGCTTTCTAATTCTGATTCTGATTCTGATCATTTCGCCAGGTGAAAGGGTTAAGCCCAATTGGTATTTTAACAATAAACTCCTGCAAGACAGGACTTTCTGTGAGAGCTTTGGGCAGCAGTGGAAAATTAGAAAAGCAGATTTTAGTTCTTTAAACTGTGGTGGGAGGTTGGTGAGGCACAGATTTGTGTATTTTACGAGTAGTTCACCTCTCATTCCAGGGCTAAGATCAAGGCAGCAGTTCAGGAACTTGAAGCCAGCATTAGGAACACTGAAGAGGGGTTACATAGAGACTCGGATCACATTGCAAGCCATATGCTGCAGAAGAGGTTGGAGTTGAGCTCCTTCTTGCAGGAGAGGGTGAAGGGAGCTCTCATCAGGTTTCCATTCCTCCGGCTGAAGGACCTGGATGCCCCGAGCTCTTTCTTTTTCAGTCTGGAGAGATCGGTGGCACAGAGGAAGCAGATGACCTGCCTTAAGCTTCCAGGAAGCAGAGTGACCACCAACCCACAGGAGATGAAGAGCCATGCGGTGGATTTCTAAACAAGCTTTTTGGGGCAGAACAGTGCAGCATGGAGTGTAGTGAGGAGCTTTTGGAGGGGCTTCCTCAGCTCAGCCTGGAGGAGAAAGCTACTCTGGATTGTGAGATGACTCTGGAGGAGCTGAAAGTTGCTGTCAACCAGAAAGATGGACACCAGGGATAAATGGTCTCTCCTCTGACTTTTATCAGCGGTTGTGGAGTATCTGTGGTCCTGATTTACATGGGGTCTTTCACAGAAGGATCACTTCCTATCTCCTGTCAGCGAGCAGTACTTTCCCTGCTGCCCAAGAAAGGAGACCTGGCCTTACTGAAGAAATGGAGGCCAGTTGCCCACCTCTGCACAGAGTATAAGGTGCTTTCCAGAGCCTTATCAAACAGACTTAAGGACATCCTGGAAGTAATCATAAACACGGATCAAACTTATTGTGGACATGACCGGACAATCACGAACAACATTTTCCTTATTTGAGATGTTATTAGTTTGTGTGGATCCGACAATGTTAATTTTGATATTGTCTCTTTGGACCAGGAGAAAGCTTTTGATAGGGTGGATCACTCTTATTTGTTTTCTGCACTTAGGGCTTGTGTTATTGGTGATGGTTTTCTGGCTTGGATCGGTTTATTGTATAGTGCTTCTCAATGTACGGTGAAGATGGGGGCAAGGCTGAGTCAGCCAATCCCTGTACAGCGGGGGATGAGACAGGGTTGTCCTATCGTAGGTCAACTACATAGCTTAGTTATTGAGCCCTTGCTGTGCAGGTTGAGAGGTTGGCTCAGAGGTCTCTCTCTGCCTGGGTCATCCAGTCTTGATCATCCTCTTGCCATTTCTGCTTATGCAGATGATGTTAACATTTTTGTTACAGGCCAGGGGGATATTCAGTGTTTGCAGGATACCCTGTGCTTGTATGAAAGGGCCTCTTCTGCATGGGTGAACTGGGCAAGAAGTTTGTTGGTGGGACAGTGGAGGGATCAGGCAGTGTCCAGTCTGCCTGGAGGACTTGAGTGGGGGAAGGCGGGGCTGAAAGTTTTGGGAGTATTTCTGGGCACAGAGGGCTTTCAAACTAAGAACTGGGAGGGAGTTAAGGAGAAAGTGTGCATTCGGTTGTCTAAATGGAAATGGTTGCTACCCCAGTTGTCATACAGGGCAGGAGTTCTAGTTACCAATAACTTGGTCGCCTCGACTCTTTGGCACAGTTTCAACAGTTGATGCCACCAAAAAGCCTGATAAAGGACATTCAGAGAGCCACTCTGGACTTTTCTGGCCTGGCCAGCATTGGGTCCAGAGAGCAGCTCTCTATCTCCCGGAGGCTGAAAGGGGGCAGGGACTGATCAAGATCCAGTCCAAAAATCACCTCATTTAGACTCCAGGCTGCCCAAAGAGTGCTGTATAACTGCGGCCCAAGCTGGCTCGAAACAACTTGTTGGCTGCTGAGGAGAGCTGGGTGCTTGGGCTATGATAAGCAGCGTTTCTTCTTACGACCTGAAGGTGCAGACCTTGCCAGACTGACACCCTTCTACAGCTCTGTACTGCAGGCGTGGCAGATTTTTCAATCTGCACGTGCCACAAATGAGACTCCAGGCATGTGGTTGTTTGAGGAACCATTGTTTTATAACAATCTACTACAGACTCAAACACTGCAGTCTGCCAGCCTGCGAGCCTGCGACCCAGCCAACATTTGTACATGGGGCCCATGTGGCTGAAAAACAGGCCCCATATGGGATTATCTGATGGGCCTCATATGGGATTGTCCATGGGTTCCATGGTGGCCGCATGCCAAGTGCCCATGTGGGTTTCATGCAGGATTAGACTAGGTTTTAAGTGTGCCCCAACTGGGCAACATACGCAGGACCCATCTTGGTCCCAGCTTCAAGTTCTGTGTGGGTACTACATGGGGAAAACACAGGCTGAATTATGTATGTCATGGACTCTGGTGGAGCTTCTTAGCCCCACCCTCCTGCTCACACCCCTCTGCTCTTCCTCCACTCAGCCCTGCCAGCTTTTCCCGCCAGTGCCTTGCCCACACCCTACTGCACTCCCCCTGCATTGACTGTGTCCAGCCTGCTCTGCCACCACACACCTGCTTCTCATCTGCTCATTTGCTCACCAGTATTTATACCAGTCAGTGTTCCTTTGTTCTCTGCCAGATCGTTGTTAGTGCCTATGCCTGCTTCGTATCCCGCCTGTTTTTCTGTTCTGCCCTGTTGGATTTTTGACCTGTGCCTGTTACCTGACTCGTGTTTTTACCTGCCGACTCTGTACCTCTGCCTGATCAACCTGCTTCCCAGTTTTGACCCTAGCTACGAACAGTATTTTGCCCTGCTTGAAAGAACCAGTAAACTTGCTGTTTCTGCCATATATCTGTCCCTGGTTGCTGTTTCTGCGTGTGGATTCTTTCTGATCTCTGACAATGGATTGCAAGTGGGATTGTCAACAAGTTCTGTAATGGGCCCATTTCAATTCAACCCAATGAATTTCAAGCAGATTTACACTGGTTGTTAGGGAAGGCCCAGCTGTTGGCTGGTTGCAGATTGCACACAACTGGGTTTCACACTGGACAGTAGATGTACACATTTACATAGAAGGTATGACAATCACAGTGAATTGGTCATATCAGGTGGGCTCTTGCTTGGTGGGACCGTGAGAGAGAGCATTACAGAGCATGGTGAGACTACCTATTTTTAAATTCAACTTTATTTAACAAGCTATGAAAGCATCATAAACATACTCGGAACTATGAAAACAGCACTTGATAACCGAGCAGCCTTATAAAAGAAAAGTTTCTCTACTTACTCAAAACATCATTTAATAAAAGAATAGCATAATAAAAGGGAATGGTTTCTTAAATAAAGTTGGCTTTGGCAGCATTCTGGACACCCTTTGTCCTCCTCTGTCTCTTGCCCCGGTGAACCACTTAGACAGCGCCCTCTCAACTTCTTGCTGGTTCACTTTTGCTGTCATAGTGTTCTTCTTCAGAGCACTTGTTAAACAAATTTGGGTCAAGAATATATCAGCTAACATTACAAATAGCATCTTTTTTAACCTTAGAATTAAACTATGGCCAATTGCAGCGGCATTCTGGCAGAAATATGGCAGATATAATGTAAAATCAGTATGGATTTTAAGTCTGAGAAAAGATTCATTTACCAAGTATTTGAATTTCATAAAACATTTTAATTATAATACTCACATTCACATATAATACACAATAGCTTTGTGAAGTAATGTAATGTATGTAGTCATACAATAAAAATGAGACTCTTAAGGAGTTGACAAAATAAACATAAGGCACACTCAAAAGGGAAAGAAAAAAGAAAAGCGCACTCAAAAAGATAGTGGAGGGAAACAAAGGGAGCTCTGATAAATGTGGTTTCTGAGGCAAGGCACACACTGATGAGGCAGGCAGACAAACTGAATGAACAAAGACACCGCCAAGGATTCAGGACAATCCAGCAACAGGTAGGAGAGAACTCTCCCCTTTTATGTTGTGCCTTAATCGTGGTCATGCGCTTCAGGTGTGCACCTGAGGAAGCAGAGCTGGCCAGGTGTAGAGACACACCCAGCTAGACAGACAGGGGAAACAGACAGACAACATATAACACTGGGGAAAAGGGAAAAAGGAAAACACTAGGAACAGACAGTTCTGCAGGATTGTAACATCCATTTTCAACGCAAGCTAATCAGGTAATGGAAACAGGCATAGCATGCAGTAGATTAAGATCAGAAAGTGCAGCAGTCCACTGTTAATGTGCAGCGAGTCAGGCTGCTTATTAGTGAGTGTCACTCGTGTTATAAGAGGAACATGGCTCCTTTAAGGAATAGAACATTGCATAAGGTGTTTTGCATGCATCGCACAGTGAAGCAAGAAGAAAGCAAGTGAGGGACAGAATGTGATGGTGAACAGAGCAGAGAAGAGAGTTTAGCAGTAAATGTAAAATGATACAGTATTAAAAATATTAAATTCAATTATTATGGTAATGTTATAATAATTGTTACTCCTCAACCTTCCCAGGACAATTTCCTTCATGGTATAAAGACTACAAACATTTGCAGTCTAAAGTCTCTCTTGTAAAAGACATTTTCATCTAATGAGACATTACATCAACATTGTCTGTCCTTTTTTTTTAATCTAATTTACTTATCGCACGCAATGCTGAAAAGACAGAAGTCTTTAAACCTTTTTTTTCCATGATGGCCAAACGTGGTGTACTACATTGCCAGCTTGTTTGATATGACATATTTCATCATTCGTCTTGTTGCATCATCCACACTCGTGCTTCCTATATCTGCCACCATGGCAACCTTGGCCCAAAAGAAAAAGGCTTACATGGACTACAAAGACACTAAGCTTCAACAAGATTCAACAATTTAGTCGGAAAGTTGATTAAACATTTGAAGTTGAAGCCTTTATGTAATTCCATGTAATGCAATACATAAAAAAGTTCATAAATTAATGTAAACTTACAACAGAAGACCGTTCCTTCAGGAATCTTGCATCTTTAGCAGGGCATTTAACATCTTACTATGAACCCCCTGGTTCTCCTTCATTTCTTCAACAAGTGTAAGAAATTTAGAGAACATGGCTTCACAACTGGGGCTGGCAACTCTCTGGACAGTGTTGGTGACAACTTGTTGAGCAGTGGGGCGGGAGACCTGCTGGACAGTGGAGCTTGCAAATCATTGAGCAATGGGGCTGGTGACCCGACTGGTTATCTTCTCTGCTGCTGGCCGAAGGAGTTTTTCTGGGGGAGTGGGTGGAAGTTCCTCCTCTGAATCAGAATGCTCACTTGATTCTGGTTGCTTGCTCGCTGGAGTTTTGCACATGCCTAAGAGAGGTTAACATGAACATATAAGGTGCACCATACCCACTGCCTCCATATTATTTCTACAAGAAATTACCCCCCTGCATTCCCCAATAAACCCTACTTTCTTTTTTTCGAACCATCTTCGGTGTCTGTCAGCTTGATGTAGCTTTACCCTGGCATCTGCATAAGTGGCTGTAAAATAAAATTACACAAAAAATGGCGTGGGGCAGATATTAAAATAGAGCTAGATTTCCTTAAGTGTTTGCAACCATGAAACCAAGCAAATAATTGCAAATAAATGCAAAGTTCATCAAGTCACGTACTATGTAGCTGAGACAAAGCCACAAATGTATTCTGCACAGATTCAATGCTCTGATGCCACCAAGAGGCCTGATAGAGGACATTCAGAGAGCCATTCTGAACTTTTTCTGGTCTGGTCAGCATTGGGTCCGGGCAGCAGCTCTCGATCTACCGGTGGCTGAAGGGGGGCAGGGACTGATCAACATCCAGTCCAACAATTGCCTCATTTAGACTCCAGGCTGGCCAAAGACTGCTATTTAACTGCGGCCCAAGTTGGCTCGAAACAGTTCGTTGGCTGCTGAGGAGAGCTGAGTGCTTGGGCTATGATAAACAGCTTTTCCTCTTACAACCTGAAGATGTAGACCTCGCTGACACCTTTCTACAGCTCTGTAGGCAGGCATGGCAGATTTTTAAATCTGCACGTGCCACAAATGAGACTCCAGACATGTGGTTGTTTGAGGAACCATTGTTTTATAACAACCTGCTACAGACTCAAACACTGCAGTCTGCCAGCCTGCGAGCCAAACTCAGAGGGGTGGCTACACAAAACTGGCCTATCTGATGAAGATGGTGTCAACATCTGTAGACGTCCAAAGAGAGAACAGCGGCATCACCTCTATTAGGCTGATCAACAGAGTGGTGGAGGATATCTGTGCTGCCCTGCCGCAGTCCCTGAGAGCTTTTCCTAAAACCCAAGCTGCGTGTGAATAGTGGAGTGAAGACTGTGAGTGCAGTTTCCCCTCTCTGGTTATCAGCTCAGCTGTGGGGGAGTGGCAGGAGGGAGGAGGTCAGCTGCTGTCTGACAACCCCTCACCTGGACAAGTTTCAGGATACCCAGAAAAAAATAGTTCACTAAACCTGCGTTAAGGTTCTGAACCTGCGCTCCTTGGCAGGGAGGAAGGAGTCGTGGCCCAGACGTTTCCCCGTAATGCAGCTGGTGGTCCTGCACAAGCTGCCTGCTGAGAAGCGTGCGGCAGACCTCCAGTGGACGGTTGTGCACGGGGCGATAGCTACAAACAGATACAGAGAGCACCTGGATCCAGAGCTGGGGCTGGGGTGTCTGTTCTGTTCTCAAGTTGAGACCCTGGTTCATTTATCTGTTCAATGTGCTCGGCTGTCAGCACTGTTTGAACTTTCAAAAAGGTGGTTTCAGGATCTCTGGGAGGACTCTTCTTATGAGCTGTTTATTTTACGTCCGGGGTTATGCTCTTCGGGGGAGGATGGAGAGCTCATTGTAAGTTTCTTGTGTTTTTTGTGTTGAAGTTGACAGGTTTTGTTGTCTTTTTAAGGTCTCCTTGAATGGTTCGATAAAGGGACTTTGAAAACCAAACCTCTGCACTGCTCTCCTCCTCTCCTCTCCTCTCCTCTCCTCTCCTCTATTCTTCTCTTCCTCTCCTCACCTCTCTTGTCTTATCTTCTTCTTATCTGCTTTCCTCTTTTCTCCTCCTTTTCTTCCGCTTGTCTCCTTGTCTTCTTGTCCCAGCTCACTTCACTCAGTGTACATTAGGCACACATTAAATTTAGTGAAGAAATATGTGAGCTCAATAGTTCTGCATTAAAAAAGTAACCTGCTAGTTTCCTATCATATTTTAGAATACTTTACTTTATATATTTCCCTCTGCTTCAAAGTTGAATGCAGTACACAGACTACATTTTTAGTTAAAGCAACCTCAAATTTCTTGCAGTGATGTTGGGAGTTTTCAGTTCATTGTTTTGTTTTGTCCTAAGGCTGCAAATCGATGAGCAGAAGAAAGACTTTAGCAACAAGTAAAGTTATCTGCCCATCAGAGAGTAGAGGCAGAGCAGCTCCAGGACATGAGAGGGAAAACCAGAAAACATTTTCTCCATAAAATATGATCCAGTTTCACCGACACAGTTGGTGGTGTGTGACTTAGTGCCATAAATACACTTCTTACAGCAGATCATACCCGCCCACCCACGTTACACAGTGCAAGAACAGGCGCTGGTGGCACAGAGTGGGAATGACAGAGGCTCCATTCTCCCTATCACATGTCAGTACCATCAAAATGAGTTTGAAGATGTTATTTTAAGGTGATACAGTTACATCATATCAGCAAAGCGTTTAGCAAGGGAAGTCACAAAAAAGATGCTCCCCATGTCAGGGACTAGAAGTCAAAAGACAAAGACTCAAGATTTTGACCATTATTATTTTTTTTAATCTCTTGCAAATGTACTATATCACTGTTGGAATTAACATATTTTTACATCAAATTTGCCAATATACATTGGTTTTTCCAGTGCTGTATTTAGTTAACTGGATTATGAATTATATATATATAATTTGTTTTTATTGTATGTTTTTGTGATGTGATGTGTTGTGTTTGTGTTTGTGTTTGTGTTGTGTTGTGTTGTGTTGGGTGATAACCTTAATGTTAAATATCTTAATTGGGATTACTTTATTAGTTTATATTGCTGTCAATCGTTTAAAATTTTTAATTGCGATTAATCTCATGAATGTCATAGTTAACTCGCGATTAATCGCAAATTAATCACACATTTTTATCTATTCTAAATGTCCCATTAATTATCATTTTAATACTCTTATCAACATGGAAAAGTGGATAGGCTTGCTTTGTGCAAATGTTTTTTATTGAAAACAACAACGTGTAGTGTTATATTTCACACTAACGTTCTCACTTTGAGCAGTCGTTCACATTTGAAGCAAAATCTCACAATTTAACACTGTCAATAAACAGATGACAAAAAAATAAATACTTGGTTACAAAAAAGCCCCTTCAACAACCCTTTCTAAGGGAGCAAAACAGGGTGATACAAGATAAAGTTACAAAGTGCACATCAGCCTATAGTGCAGTTAAACCATGGCTTCTTAAGTTTCCTTAAGCCTTACTTGGCTATGGCTGCAGTAAGCTTGTTCTTAGTTGCAGTACCCATATGCCTCTGTTGAAAGCCATCCATTGTCGCCTGGTTTAGACAAGGAGGCGGCGGAGAATTTGCATTCGCCGTGTGTTTGACCATCAAGTGGTATTTCAGACTGGATGTGCTACGGTGATAACTCAATTCACACCGACAATACACACAGATAACTTTGGTCTTGTCAGTCGACCCATCTGGCAACTTTTTGAAACTAAACTTTCCATTCAGAATCTTGTTCGCATCCATTTCGGCGTTTTGCGCTTGACATCCACACAAACCAGTAGCCTACTCTTTAACAGCTAGCGAGCAGGTGAAACCAAACACGTGCATGGGGCGTACCTATTGTTTTGTTTCCGGTTTACAACCGGATCCTGTAGTTTTCCTAACGTTACTAACAGTGGCCACAGCTTATAAAAAACTACAAGTTCACTAGGTCACAAAGAGCATTAATCTCGTGATAAAAAAAATGACGCCGTTAAAATTGATTTGCGTTAATGCGTTAATAACGTGATATTTTTGACAGCACTAGTTTATACATTATAAGCCATTTGTGGAAAATGCAATTACTTGTTAATGTTAATATAATGGTGGTATTATTTAGAATTTGGTACTGGATTTTGCATAGCCATATGCATCAGAGAAGGTGGGGGTAGTGACTATAGGATGCGTGGTCTCGTGTGAGGTTGAGGGTACACAGGGGAGACTGACTGACCAGTGGTCAGTGTAACATGCACAGGGACGTAGAGCAGGTAGCTGAGCTAACCAGCAGCTACTGTACTGATGCAGGGAGGCTCTGGCATCTTTTTCATCCCACTTCTTTACAGAAAGAAAGCTGACAGAAGTGTATCAGCCAAGACATTTATACAACCAATCATTTAGGCAAGGAATTACCTGTTAAGGAGTTGTGACAAGGACATCAAATATTTTAGTTGTACAAACTTTACTGAAAATGAACCTGCACTTAGTTACATAAATGTAAGGGCAATTTAATATGATGGTACCATGTCAGAATAAGTGCCTGAGTCACTTAAACATAGAAGTGATGACAGCAAACTTACAAGGCTGAACCTGTTATTAACCAGCAGTTTAACACATGAATTGTTTGCCTGACTACGATCACTGTAACAGATTTATCACTCTCTTAAAGTTATCTCTTAAAGCACAAACAAAAGAAACAATGCGTTGAATGAATGAATGAATGAATGAATGGTATCTATTAAAACACAAGCATTATGTTGACATCCTGTCATTCTGTGCTCATTTACTGTTAGATATTATAACAGTATAATAGCAGAATTATACCAGAATTCTCTGATAAAAAAGGTGAAAGAAAATTATGGGGGAATCTGCCATCACAGGAAAATGGTCATTAATTAAGACAGTGCTGTAGACCAGCAGTGACAGTCATTCATAGCTGTGTATAGTTGACTGAAAGCAAGCTCCTTTAACAGATAGATGAAGCCAGCAAGGTTACAAATACCATGTCTGTCCTGCATGCCCAACTTTGATTTGACAAGGATAAGATGCACTTCAAGGATTTTGCTGAAATATGGCTGAGCATAGCCCAACATCTCATTGATTTCTATCTGGCTAGGAGTCTGTGTGTGTGTGTGTGTGTGTGTGTGTGTGTGTGTGTGTGTGTGTGTGTGTGTGTGTGTGTGTGTGCGTGTGTGTGTGTGTGTGCGTAGTGTTTTCCTTTTTTTTAGAACTAATTATTTGAAGGGAAGAATATAATTGATTGCATTACCCTGGATGAGAGTTTAGATCTGAAATGTTTAGTCAGTTATCCAATCCTAGACAATGCTCATAATCACATTAGTCCCATTATCTCATCCTTGTCACACTCGTGTATTCAATTTCCCTGAGTAATATCAATAAAGTTAGTATTTTCTTATCATAGTCATTTATGAAGATAAACCATTGTTCCTCCTGTCTGTCAAGACAAAGTAAGCCATTTGACTGATCTTACTGAGCTTTGGGAACTTGAGCACTTGCATTTAACGATTCAGTCTTATGCCTGTGAAATATAAAATATAATGGCAAAGATACATAGATGAACTGAACTATCAATAGGACTTGACTCATTTTTTTTACAAGAAAATGACAATTAAGTTGAGGAAGCTCAGTGAGATACAAAAAAAGGAAAAAAAAAAAACAGGCATCACTATTACTTATGTCGTGGAATGTGAAGGCCGATTGAACAAACCACAGCAGGCAAAAATAAGAAAAACCACTCAAATTTAGCCGTCCAATTATTTCAGGAAAAAATCTTCTTAAAAAGGTCCAATAATGGTCTGCAGAAGTCAGAAGTCTGAAACGCAAATTACTTTATTATCGATAATAAAGGGGAATACAGACAGAAACGCACAACATGCAATCCCGGTCAGCTCCGTTTTACAATGGGCTGCCCCTGTCTTTTATACGGTTCATCCCCCCAAAGAAGGGGCAGCTGCTAAGACACCTGCAAGACCAAAAAACAGCTGCAGAGACACCTGCACAGCCCCTAATAAGGATTCTTTATGAAATTAGTTAATTTTATAATTTCTTCACTTTTGCTATAATGTTACACTTGGCATATCAGCTGTTACTACAATATTACCCTTAATAAGTCAGCTGCTATCACAGATCACATCTTAACAATTCATTTCTGCAATATCAGGTTGATTCAATCAACTGTTATCAGCTACCATTGGCTATAACATTTTCCCCAGTTATCACATATCTTCATATGTCTTATTTGAGAAATTATACCACAGTTTACAAACTTCATTATAGGCAAAGAACACATCTTACAAAGTATAAAGGCATATCACACACTACTATTGCCTTTAAGTGCACTTTTGAGATTATATTAAATCATGGTGAGATTAAATATTAAACCATAGAGTGATTATTATACATACATATACTTATTATACATTCAATCTATCAGTAGTTATAGCAAAATATTAAGACACGGATTGTAAAAGAATACTTATTTAAAGACTTTGTTCAAACCATAAGAGAGGCACAAAGCCACACACAGAAGCTGCTGTAGAGGCACCTACAAGGCCATAGGAAACTAATAAGGATGCCCTGTGATTTCATGATCTTTCTGCTTCTCCTTCACTTCTCTGTAGTGTCATGTTTAAAGCATCAGCTGCACTCTAAGCACATGAACTATTATCACAATATCACATTATATCATCTTCACTCACAATATCATGCTCAACAAATCAGCTACTATCATCTACCATTGATTACAGTGTTTTCCCTCAATTCTCTTTAAATCATCACATATCTGCTGGAAAAATTACACTACACTTATCATGTAAACATTTATAGCAGTAAAACAGCTTCATCCGAACATGCTACTGTCCTATTTTCCAGCTACAGCGATCGTGACAAGTGGCAGCTGTTTCGACTTAGTTCTCGTCTGTCAGTATCTTACCTTTTATTCTTTAAAACCTTTTGCCCATATCCCTACAGCACACTGTCCCTGTTAGAAATAACACATTTCCTTGTGGGCCATTGCTGAGGGAATAGCAGAATAACACACAACAGACTGGCAGCGCCCATTATTCACTTTATAAAAGGAACATCAGAAAAGGAGGATTGTGATTCTGATTAACAGCAAACTTTTCATCTCAAGTCTCAAGGCCATTCTGAATGTGAGTCATGATATACAGCATGATTTATGTGAAGCAGAAATTCATCTGGAAAGTTTCAGTAGGCTTGTGCTGCTCATCCCAGTAAATGTTTTTTCTGGAATCACGTTATCTGAATCTATGCAATCAACTGGAGAATGCAAAGTTATTATGGCCCAAAGGCAGAATGCTCCCAATTATGAGATTAAAAATACAGGAATTTCCCTCTGAAATGCTCAGTGAAATTAATATTGGAACATCTATAATTCCTTTACAGCTGAGGAAACTCAATCTGAGGAGGAAGATCATGTTATATAACCTGCAAAGTAGCTTTGCTGAAAACTTTACCCAAAATATGAGATATTCATGTCTGGTTATGTTTGTAGTGAATAAAACTTGTAGGCTTTTCTTTATTCTAGATGCCATTTCTCTGCTGGCCTTCACTATGTTTGTTCCATACATTTTTCAGCTGTTTCTATCTAACTGAAGAAGAAACAATTTGTATCTGTGTGTACCTGTATTTGTTTATATTTCTTTATGTGTACCTGTGTGTATGGGGACTGCCCAATTTATTTATTTTCAAAGCCTTGACATTTAAGGCGAGCATTTTGGTAGCATTTACAGTAAGACATTAAGGGCAAAAAACTCCAGGGGGAGTGTGTATTTTCAGAGCAACAAGCCTTGGGAGCAATGGGTTTTAGTTACTGGGGATAACAGGTCAGACTAATTGGCTGTTAAAAAACTATACATCTAGTAAACGATTGTATACGACTGAAATAAGAAAGAAATCTGAAACTTGTGTCAATGGGAAGTCTCAAGTGATGTCAAGCATAGTATTAAGTCTTTAGACTTTTAGTCATTAAAAGCTTGTGGTCTCTAAAGCCAGAGTAATACAGGAAGTAAAGCAAAATGTAACATAAGGTAAACCTTCAACATAAAACAGGAAATAACAAAACCGAACAATCGAAACCCTTCTGGGGGTCTGGCAGGTAGCCGACGACAAAGGCGAAATCCCTGTGATGGGCAGGAGGCAGATTGTGAAGGTGAAACCCCTCTGGAGGCCAGCGGCCATAGCAGAACCCCTATGGAGGCTGGGCTGGCACCCGATTGCGAAGGAAGAACCATTCTTGGGGCTAACGACTACTGTACATTCACACACTTTGCATGTAACAGGGAATGTTTTCATGTACTGTAGACTTCGTCTTCCTGTCACTCTGTTACCAGACAATGCATGGCTCCATGTTTTCTGCATTGAGCAACATCCTCATTCTTGGAAACAGTTTGCAAAGTGTGGGTCTACGGGTACATCACAAGTTTCTTAAACTGCATCCATGTTTCCTTCAGTTGCATCTTTTCCTTGCGTCTTAGTACACCCCGCTGAGGATGCATGGAGAGATGTAAGGCAGCAGTGCGAGAAGAGAAATGAGACGTCCTCTTCTCTGAAGCATCATGTGAAGCGATGTTCATTTCTGCTGATGGAGGAGGCTGATCACAGCTGGATAAGCTGTCAGTTGACTTTAACAGCTGTAGAGATTTCCAGTCAATTTGTTTCTGCCACATGTGCACTGTGCTAATATTAATAAAGGCACCCAGCTATCAGTGCCAGAGCAGCAGCGTTTTCTCTCTGTAGCCTGCACATGAAGAACAACCTGCAAATCAAATCAAATCAAACTTTATTTATATGGCACTTTTCATACTTAAAAGCAACACAAAGTGCCTCACAGAGGCTAAAAACAACAAAGAGGAAAACCCAGCGCTCCCGCCCCCATAAAAACATACAGGAACATATAGACACACACTCACAGACACGCACACACGAAGACACACACCCGCACACACACCCATACGGGCAAGGCAAGGAATAAGCAACCTTTGCAGCCTTTGGGGGCCATCCACACTGAGAGGGCCCCCGGCCCATGACTAGGGAGCGCCGCCCGACACCACCCCGACCCAGGCAGACAGGAGGCCCCGCACCAAGGTGCAGAGGCCTCCAAATAATAATTAAACATGTCGTTAAAACATGATGCAGCTAAAATAAGATACGAATAAAGATTAAAAATGATAAGAAGCCTGATTAAAGGAATAAGATAAGTCAAACAAATCAATTGAAAGCCTGATTAAAAAGGTGGGTCTTGAGCCTCTTCTTAAAAACATCAACAGTCTCTGCGGCCCTGAGGTTCTCCGGCAGGCTGTTCCACAATCGGGGGCCATAATGACTAAAAGCCGCCTCCCCGTGTGTTTTAGTTCTTACTTTTGGAATGGTTAAGAGGCCAGTGCCGAAGGACCTCAGGGTCCGCGAGGGCTGATAGGGTAAGAGTAGGTCAGATAAATAAGAAGGCCCGAGACCGTTAAGACACTTAAAAACTAATAAAAGAACCTTAAAATCTATCCTGAAACGCACGGGGAGCCAATGCAGCGATTTTAAAACTGGTGTAATGTGCTCCCGCCCTCTGGTCCTCGTCAGCACTCGTGCGGCTGAATTCTGAAGTAATTGAAGGTTTGAGATACTCTTTTTGGGAAGACCAGAGAGCAGGGCATTGCAGTAATCTAAGCAACATGAAATAAAAGCATGCATCAGCACCTCCGTGCTGGCCTGAGAGAGAAACGGGCGGACTCTGGCTATGTTCTTAAGATGGTAAAAACCTATCTTTGTTATGTTTTTGATGTGTGGAATAAAAGTCAGCTCAGAGTCAAAAGTCACACCCAGATGCAGTCTGTATTGATCCTGTGCCCTGCTCTGTAATGTCTGTTTGACATTAGACAAAGCATGAGGACGCTCAGAAGAGTCAGAACACTTGCTATGGTGTTTAATGGCTGTGAACTACAACACTCTGAAAATCACATCCGTCCATTCTGAAGGTTATACACTATTTCACAAAGCCTCAAAACATCACAATAGCTGCTGATGCCTTCATGGCACCATTACTACCACTGAAAAGTCCATTCCATTACATGCTCAAAGGCACAGGAACCATTTCATCTGGCACAATGCACTTGCATCTGGATTTATTTATATTCTGTTTGTAAATTCATTAGTTTAAAACCCAGAATGTGATTATGGTGTCTTCTTAACACTGTAAATCATTTATTGGCCAAATGTCTCAGAGAAAATTGAAATTATATAACCCATATCAAACCTAATGCTCATCAGCCTCATATATGACTGAATGGAAATGACCATAAATGATGTAGAAAGTGTTGCTTGCCGACAGTCTCTACTCTTTGACTTTAATTGTATCCATAATAAAAGTTAATGGGGGAAATAGATAAGATAAATAACTCTATCTTCTGAAAATATCATAAAATTCACCAGTCTGCTGAATAATGCATCCACACTGTAACTTTATTTCTGGAGATCTATGAATCAAATGCTTTTGCGAGCACATATTTTGGGCTGTTTTTTTAAATAAAATGATTTCTTTCAAGGGATCCGTGGACAAGTTAGCAGCCAGCAGTCTGGTCGAGTGAGAATTTCATACATTTAATAATGACCTAACCTGAAATTATAAGGCAGGCCTTCTCAAAGTCCGGACCTCATTCAGACCGAACGGCAAGTCAATCTAGACCCAGCGAATAACTCATGGATTGTCAATTGGCGGCCTCTGCACCACATCCATCCGCAAAATCTAGTATCACTCAGCAGTGGAAGAGGCCCAGACTGTCTGGAGAGGGACCGTTGATTAGCTTGCCAGCACCTGGCAATGAGCCAAAAGGTGTAATTTATAGGTCACCTAATTTTACAGAAAGAGATTATTCTCCAACTCCATCCTCTCTACTCCATGGATCCTCCATCAAAGTGCTCGGCTCCTGGGCTCATCATTCCCTGGAGCCGGCAGCAGCACACTGGCTGGACTACAGGAGGTAACTACAGAGCTTGTCTATTAAACACATGAGGTGTCACTTGGCTTTGTTTTCATTGACCAGCTGTTGTATGACTGACTGACAGTTTGCTTCCTGGGATCCTGAAGAGGATTTTTTTTTTTTGAGATAAGGACTCATTCATTGCTAGTTGAACTTTGTATTGAGCACTGACTGCCTCCTTGGAGGAGGTCTGAGAGCTAGTTAAGTATCTAGTTATCATGTTGGATTTCCCATTTCTTGGAGTAGTGATATGGATACATAGAAATAACATTTTTTTTTAAGAAACTGAAAATATATAAAATTAATAATAGGCTATTTGGCCTACATAAATAGATTTTTATTTTAAATTCCAGCCTCCTCAGACTCTGCTTGGAAAAATTCTGTCCCTTAAACAAATGTACAACACCTCTTGTTATGAATAGGCTACAATATATCTATTGATATGTGATCCTGTCCTCAGATGAAAGTGGCTTTCTGTGGCTGATTTCCCTATGGTTGATATCATTGTCATGGTGATGTTAACTACTGGGGAGTGTTGTTTGTTTGTTCAGGTGTCACTTTAACAGGTTTACACATTAAAGCTACTCCAGAGAATTCACTATCAGCTCCTAAGTCACAGATACAGAATGTGTCTCATTTTCTCAAGTACATAGTTTCTATAGTTGGTGTAAATGTAGTTAACAATCTGTCAGAAATAAATATGGACTAACTGTTTGAGCCTCGGGTGCCTTGGTTTCATACTGGCCCAATCACAAGCGAGATGATGTTAATTAATTGATTAAACATTATTTTGTTATCACCAATCGATCCGGACCTCTGACCAGATGTGGACCTTTGAGTAATAAGTCTGAGTGCCCCTGCACTCGGGAAGGCATTCATTTGAGTGATTGCTGCCGAATAATGCATGTACCCCTTAACACTCACTAATGGCACTTTAAATCAAATGGTTTTGTCCACACATACTTTTTTTTTATTGACTTGGACGGACACTCCACATGTTTCTGCATTTAAAAACCTCACTTCAGTTTGACTGAAAATCCTATGCCTATAAATAGTTTGACAAAGAATACCACAGAGTTCACCACAGTTTGGAAATACTGAGAGAATCAGGGAAACATTGTAAATTTCAGACCAATCATATCAAGGGATTGCTCTTCAGATCTTTTATCATTAGTGATGAGCCTGACAAAGATTACAATTATTGATTATGATATGGTAAGTCTAAACTGTGCCAATGGACAGTTGGTTTAAATATCATAACACAGACTGTGTATTGTGTAAGTTTACTGCACAGGCCAGGGTGCTGTGACTCATTCCCAAAGAGTTTCATGGCATTACTCTGTTCCCCCGATGCCATTTTGCATCGTCTGCCCTACAGTAGAGACAGAGTCTGCATTCCAAGTCACATGCTTTTGAGTTTTACTTTAAATATGTTTTACAATGTATGTACAGTTGCATGCAGAATGCATACAGTTGGGACATACTGCTGTGTCATAACATTGCGCCTTAAACTTTGACCCTCTTGCTCATATATCCTTCACAGTCCCTTGTGCAAAGTTTGAAGAAAAGTATGCAATTTGGAACCAGTTTGAATGCTCTGTACGAACTCTGGTCTCGGGGGCTCGGTCGATGTGACGCATCTTCCACTGTACAGAGGATTGCGAGTCAGAATAGCTACAAAAGCATGCTGGCCTGCATACTGCAAAATGTTAACGGATGCGGTAGGAGATTCTGGTATTTTTGACATACTATGTATTGGGACACTCTAAATCTTCTTCTGGCATACTAAATAGTATGGTAATATGGGTACTGGAATGCAGCAAGACAGACTGTGCCTGGACTGCTCACATGTGCCACCATGAATATGAATTTGCTTGAACTATTCTTGTTATGGTCTCATTAAAACAATTCCAGCCTGCTTAGTAACAATGTGTCAGCATGTCAGCTGCTGTACTTCACTTTTCAAGTCACTATTGCACTGCTCACAATGAGCTAGAGGCAAATGTGCTATGCTGTGGTCAGGAGGTTGCCAATGACACGTGTGGCTGGGAATGTTGAACATTCCTCCCTCACGAGAGCCATGCAAGCCTATGCCGTACTTTCACAAACTCGTGAATATTTTTGGTTGAATGAATAGAAAATTATTATACTTTCATTTCTCCAAATCACATCTGCCACACCTGCCTGCATGAAAATCAAATGAATATATGTGTGATATTTATTTTTCTGCCAGTTGATAAAATCAATTAATGTGGTGCCAAGTTAGTAAGGAGATTGCTTTTTTAAATCAACTGGAAGAGCATGATTCATATTTCCATGACCTGATATTATTCCATGAAGATTAATTATTTGAGGTGAGTTTTTTGTCTATACAAACTGTTCCAGCACATTTTGTTTGATCTTTATTAGTTTCTTCTTCACGGACAAGTGGAATTAAGATGTTAGCAGAGGATTTGCCTCTGCACTGGAATATATTGAACACCTTCAGCCTGACAGAGTCAGAAGCTCATGTAAAAGCAGAGTGGAAAGACAATCAGACATGCCACTGGAGAAGGTATACAGCTACTAACATGCATGCATACAGCTAGAGTGCCACTGCTTCATCTATAAGCTCAGGTTGATGAAGTGGGCTCTTTACTGCGCTCAGTGGTTCACAAATGTTTTCGTCAGCTGTAAGCATATGTAAAGGCACACCTTTACATATGCTTACAGCTATGTTAATTGTCATAAAGAGGGAACTTAAAAGAGCAACAACAGCACAGCAGAGGAAAGGATAAGGCCATGAAGATAGATGTTATCAGATGGACAGAGAAAAGAACCCACTGATTACACTGCAGTAAGTAATAATAGCAACAGCATGCTGATTGACGTGCATGTGCTGCTGCATTGAATATTGGCCTGTAGCTGGCATTCAGTAGTGTTGCTGTGTTGTGTGACTGCGTCGCTCTATGGAATAACGAGCACTGGTGACTGTTTAGCCCTCGTAAAAAAGAATAGTGCATTAATGGTTTTTCTATAACCTGATATTGGTTGGTGTGTTCAAATAATTGCTTAAGTCTGTGTATAAAATAAATTGATAAATAGTGTGTCTATGATCTAATCCTGAGAGATTTGGTCATCTGCTCTATATGAGAAGAAGCATGAGATCGTTTTTTGTTGTGATTTGGTGCTGTGTAAATAAAAGTGAACTGATTTGGTGCAGCAGACAGATGAGACACCAAAACAGCTACTGAAAATGTGAAGAGCACAGCATTAGACAGATAAGACAGTTAACACAGTTTGTCACAGTTCAAAAGGAGCCCTTGTCACACAATAGACGCATCAGACCAGGCTCGGTCAATTGTCAAACGTGAACAAAGAATTGGAAACTGGCATATGACTACTGCATCAACGTCAAGGCTCTTATTTTTCTTCGGGTCTTACTCCTGCTGATGAAAATAAAAGTAATAACGAAGGTGAATGAGAACTCAGATAGCACTTATTCTATTTTGATGTCATGTTGTGAAAGCGAGCCAATGCACCAGACCTGAGCAGTTTGCTAGAGCACAATGTCTCACATCTTATATTCATTTCACTCTGAAATAACTAGTAAGTAGCGCATGTGAAAAGCAAAAGATATCTGGGCTCCCCCACACTTTGTGCATTGTGGATGTATGAGTTAGTAATTAGTCATTCTTTGATGTTCTTTGTGATGCTAAAATGTACAGTGTAAGCACATGATGAAATAATAGTCTTTAAACTTTACTCAGGTTCTAAATTCTCTCTCAGTTGTCTGTCAATCAAGACAAACAGGGCAGTCAGTTATGCTAGTAGGGTGTGTTCATTCAGACCAAAGAAACAGATAGTTACATAAATGCATCTACAGGGTCCATCAGTCAATCCTTTCGGTATAGCTTTAGTGTTTGGACCATAACCAAACCGCGCTATTTGAATTTAAATCTGAAGTGTGGAGAGTCAATAAAAAAAAAAAAAAAACATGTACTCATCACACATTTAGATGTAATAATCAGTCACAAATGTGGCTCTGCTCTGATGTTATTACTGACAGAATCAAATGCATAAATAAACCGCCACTGCTAACTGGGTTTAACCATCATGCTAACTGGGTTTACACTTTTAGTTGTGTAGTCTTGATGATGGTAACCATGGGTTTCCAGAGGGGCCTGCCATACACCTGGTTTATGAGCTCATCTGTGCTAAAAAAAAATCACAATTTTCCTCCGAAGTGGACTATGATGTTAAAATACTGGGCTTTAAGGCGACATTTTTTAATCAAACTATCGACCTGTGCCATCCACTGCAGGGGATCATCTGTTAAACAGTTAACGCTGCCTCTGACCCGCTGGCTGTACTTTGATAATGTGCTGTCACACCGTGTATTGCTCTAGTAAAAAGTCAGAGAGCACCTCAAGAAAAAGAAAAGAGAAAAAAAACACGTCCAGGGAGAAAAATGACAAGTTCTTGCGGAGGTCTGACCACAAGACGAGGAAATTGTATCTGAATCAGAACGAGCGTGCTCCACTGACATTTCAGCAACAATGAGCCCCAAAACTCTGAGACTCTGTCACATGTCTTTCCATCAATTTCACTGGTGCAGAAAATGGGATGGGAATGCTTTAAAAAGATGTGACGGTTCATTGTAGCACAGATGACATGTCCCTTGCAGTCTGGCTGTGAGATACTTCAACAAGAACTGGGAATCTGCACTGGCATGGCTGATCACATTCAATTAGAATACAGCACAATCAAAAGTATGTAATTTGACTGTTACAAATAGGAATGTTTAGGGGAGGAGGAGGAGGAGGAAGAGAGGGGCTGTTGTAAAGCATTCGAATGACATTCAAAGGAGGTGTTTGAGACATTGAGACAACAGTTCATGAGATTTTGAGTTATTTAGTGTCTGTCAATTATACCAGACCGAGTAAGCGTACCTGGAATTTGTCTCATCACCCTTACCACCGTCCACATTCCCATTACATTTAGACAAAGGGACACACAGTGAATCCTAAAATCACCACTAGGCAACCACTTGCTTTAAAATGTCAGAGCAACAAGGAGTACATTTACTAGTTCCTGCATTAAGTGACTACAGTCAGGTGGTCAGATTCAGATACCTGGTTGAAAGTGAAATGCTGTGAACATCCCTGCATTATAGAAATGAATACACAAAGGACATATAAATTCAGCACTTAGTTTATTCATGTGTTACTTGAAGGACATGTATCCTTATATATTAAGCTTCAGTAGTGATTCTGAGAGAGGCTACTGGCAAGAGAGACAATTGGTAGAAGAGGGTGACGGAGAAATTGGATGGGGGAGAGTATAAATGAGTCATTGGTAGAGCATGGTTCTTGGAAATGCTTGTATTTGGCAAATTTTTCATGCTGGCTCACATCGATTTTCACTCTGTGTGATTACCTAAAAACTGGAAGGAGGTTTCTTCAGGACAGAGCCCACTGCCCACAGTTTAAAACATATGACAGCCTGGGCCAGGGAGAGGTTGAAGATCTCCACTGGTGCCAGCTGGTCAGCTCAGGCTCAGAGAACGTGTCCACATTTTTGTCCGATCCTGTTGTATAATCATTAGCAACTCTGCAGTTTCTGCAGCTCTGTTGAGCTTTTTAACTTCTTTAGGCTAATTGTTTTTTGTTGTTGTTGATTTGCCTTTAAATAGATGGATGGGCTATTTCATCACTAGACTGGCCACTGCAAATGCACATTGATGCAAACATTCACCCTCTTGTTGTTGGATGCTGTATTTCTCCTGTTCTAGCCTTAAGGCAACGTCTGCACATTCTGCACAGCATCAAACAATCAAACATCATAGTGGGCATTTCAACAGTAGTAAAAACAGGAGCTGCTCCTGAGAAGAAAATCTCACTCTTTGCTGCATCAGCTCCTTTGCTATATGATCATGCCACCGCCCCCTCATTCCCTGACCCTCATGAAAACAATCACAAAGATAATGACAATAATATAGAAGCTAATTTGAGATCCATTATTTTCATAAAGGAAACTTCAGAAACTTCAAGTCTCCCTCCTCCACTTTTTTTTATCTTCTTATTTCTGCAGTTGAATGTTTGAGCTCGCTGTGCAGAATCATTTATGTGCAGATTTTGACACAAGGAGAATGTTTTCACATTTTCTATAAGTGGAAAGTTTCTCTGTGCTCACTGAAAATTTGTGACATCACAAATGGTTTAACAGCCAATCCTGGTCCAATATTCAACTTACTCAGGTGTGATGTGGAAACTTGAAGACTCCAGTGCACAAACACTGAAGATGGACATTTCAGTGAAGTAGGAGACGTCACCGATGAAGGAGTTAAACTTCTGACACATATTTGCATAATCACAGACTCTGGATTTTTTAATGGGACAGAGACGAAGATATAATTTAATGGATTTTAAAAAGATAATGCAACTTTTTGGTTCAAAAACATTAAGAGTTTAAGTACAATGTTTTATATACATCTTAAAAGATGAAAGAAGGGGGTATTTAATTAGTAAATGTACTCAAAATACTCATTATTGAGAGCCACTTCCACAGTGTTACATTATAATAAAATTACATGTTACTGGACTATTGCGGATTCATTAATAGTGAATGTAAGTGACTGTCATATAAGAGTAAGTAACATTGTTGTATAGGTGGACAAGGTGGAGCACTCTTGCCTCACAACAAGGATGGTTTTTAATCAACTAATCAGCTTCCAGTGTGAAGTGTGCGTGTTCTCTCTATGCCTGTGCTGGCTTCCTGCAGGTGGTCCTTCCATTGTCCAAACACATGCAGGCTATGTTAATTGACGACTCTAAATTGCCCATAGGTGTGAATGTGAGTGTCGATGGTTGCTGGTCTCTATGAATCAGCCCTGTGGTGAACTGGTGACCTGTCTAGGGTGCACCCTGCCTCTCTTCCAATGTTAGCTGGGATTGGCTCCAGCCTCTGCAAAATGCAGATATTAGCCAACACAAAATGAGCGAGCAAGCAAGAAGGCTGAAAGAAATACGCCCCTAATTACTGATTATAGGTCTATTCTGTGGCAGGAAAGTGCCAAAAGATGCATTATTCAACAGATCTGTGTGAAAAATATGGTGAGAAATGAATAATGTGCAGTAAGAAATAGGGTAGAATAATTAAGGCATAACTTATCATTATATTATATAATATATTACATTAAAATATTATTATATATAGAAACATATTATTTAAAAAAAAAAAGGGGGCAAATAATTCCGTTTTTTTTTTTTTGTTTTTTTTTTCGTACACGGCTGCTAAAAGTTTCAAAAGTTTTTCCCAACAACAACTCACAAAGCATGATTTCTTAAGAGAGTCTGGGGCTGGTTTGCCGTCATCTCAAATTATTCTCTTGCAGGTTTTGCTCTGGAGGACAGAGATCTGACCTTAATGCGGATAACGGGAATGCATTAAACATAGCAGGTGCAAATGCAAAGGTAAGATCGGATAATTTATTACCAAGATAACCTATCTGGAGACAGACTGCAGTTTAATACCAGGTGTAAATGGGGTATGAGTGTTTCTGACGATGAGGCAGGAGAACTTCCTGGACGTAAGCTTTTCTGTGTTTTGTCGGGAGATGCAGGACAGGCAGCCATTTTGGCAAAGGCCTTAGTAATGCTAATGAATTTGGCCCAGTTCCCTTGGTCAGCTTCCAGGAGAGAAGAAGTGTACCTGCTAAGGCCTCAGGCTAAACTCTACACTGGTGACAAAGTATCCCCATCTGTCAGACCTGCTGCTCCCTACCTCATTTATCTTGGATATATTTTATCCATCAGTGTTTAAGACTATAATGTATGGAGATAGCATTCAGTTAACAAGCACACCCTAACCCACTTTATAATAAGGTCTTTCTCCACTGAAGCAGAATACTTCATTTATTCAGAGAAGACGAATTAAGAGCAGGTTTCCTGAATAAACTCTGCACCAAGAAGCTATTCTACGATCCTCATGATTTATACATTTTATCACTTTATTAAGTTCATCATAGAAACCTCTTAAAACACTCCAACAAGTGACTGAACACCATCAGTAGTTCAAAAGCCTTATACAGCCAATGTTCACTTAGAACCCAAAGGTGACCTCGAGTGAGCGTGTGAACAATGACGCTTGTCTGGCACAAGCAAAGGCAGAAGTATTGTGACACCAGTGGCCATTTTTTTTTTTTTTCTGAATGAATGAATGAATGATGCGCTACTTTTATGTCCCATGGCGGTGTAACAGGGAGGTGGTTAGGAGGGATAAATGTTAACATATTGTGTTCCTTGCACTGCAAACTTTTTCGTATTTAGTCTGTCCTTGTCTAACTTTAATTAATTTAATTTAATTTAATTTAATTTGAAGTGCTACCAGGGCTGCACCTCAGTGCCCAAATCTCATAATGATCTGCTCTCTGTGAGCAGATATTGTTTTGTAAAATTGGATATTTTGGCAGAAAGCAAATGAAATACGTCGACAGGAAGCATTTTCCTGATACTTTCAGTATCAACAATTTTTTTATACCTGCCAGATATGTTACATAAGATACATTTCCTCATTATGTTGACAGAAAACATAATCCAGGCAGCAATGTGTCTCCTTCAAAATGTGTTTGCTGTCGCAAATTAGTTGTAAATAAACTTACATGTCCAGGAGGAAGGGTTGTGCTCTGCCAATGGGGCATCTAGTTAGAAAAACTTTTTTTAGTCATTTGGAAAGGCAATTATAAACTTTTTTGGCTTTTAGTTTGAAAGACTTGTTGTGCTTCCATTTCCAACACAGCTAATTTAATATAATGTCATCATTCACAAATTTGACATAATAACACAGAACCAAATTGAAAATACATGAGTTTGAAAGTACCTTGGAGATTTTCACCACTAGAAGCACAGTGGAACACGATGATTTTGTATGACAAAAAAAAAGACTTATCAGTGTTCATTTTGGCATCTGATTTTGCTTCAGTCTTTTGATGATAATCTGTAGTTTCAGTCACATTGTCGCCATTTTATTTCTTTAAGTTTAAGTCAATGAAAGAGTGTCTGTGAGTGAAATTGTTGCCTTGTTTTTGTCATACATTTTTAATTCTTCGATCCTCCAAGCTATTTTGGCCATCTTTGTTGGGTACAGTGACCATGGTTACAGGAACTGATATGACCTCAGTGGAAAAGGCACTGTTTACTTGATTATACCAGAATGAAGTCGTTCACACACAGTGATACTCTGCTCTGCAGTCACACAACAGATTGACTCTCCTCAGTAAATCCAGTTATCATTTGCAAACTCTGACTGTTTGAACAGAACCTCTTCCTCACTGTCAGTCCTGCTCACCTGTCATGCAGCCAGCAAATCATTCAGAGGCTGAGTCACTCACTCATTCACAAAGACTGTTCACTGTCTGGCTCCCTGGGAAAGAAGAGGTGTCGCAGTGGTGTAGTACTTGTTTATTCAGTAATTTGACAGAAGGGAGACCTGTTCATTTGGGCCTGAAGAGCAACTTTTTACTTGGCAGAGGATGTAGTGGTTGTCAGGCCCATCAGGCACCATGCTGTCCCCACACCCCTCCCTTTGGTGATGGGGATGACATGTAACAGGACTGTGACAAGTTGACAATTCTGTTTGATATCAGGAAATATTCATGCGCCACACTTCAGAGAACTTCAGCGAGTGTCGCCATTGTGCTGAAAACGGGCAAAAATTAGCGTGTCCACCAAAGTGTCATGTTTCCATCACTGCTGAACTATAAAATCTAGTGTCTTTTGTCCTTCACTGAATGTGAATATGGGATAGGATGTGCACACAGCTATCTCTCTGAATGTTGTAAGTCACCCAACAATACCAAAAAGATAGCGAGGGAGATTTCGGTCCAGCACAATCTCTGCATGCCCACACTGTCCTGAGGAGAACCCTAACAGGACACAATAAATGAAAGCACTGGTGGGTGTGCCACTGCCTGAAAGTGAGATATTTGACTGATGCAGCCGTTCTTCTTGGGAGGACACTCCCATAAAGATTGCACTTCACATACCGCTCGCTGTATTTAGCAACTTTGACTTTGAGAATAAATTGCTGTCCTGTCAGTTTTGATTTTCTCCACTGATGTCTGTTTTCCTTGCTCAATATGCTAAGATGACAGGTATAACCAGTTTCCACAGCATTTGTTTATTATTGCTTGTCTTTCAGAGAGCAAAAGTTTACCACAAACGGATGAATGTTGACCGAGAGGCCAAAGCTGTGGTGACACATTTTCCGCAGCTGTACTGTTGTCCTCTGGGGGCCTACATTACGCTCTCAGTGATAGACCGTCAATATCTCTCATCCTTATTCTGTTTCCACTGTTTTTTGGCAGGGGTGCTGAGCTATGGCCGCTGTGTCCATGGGGGCCAACGGGCAAGGCAGCAGTAATGAGCAGCACAGCCTCTCTTCTCTCTGCTCCAAATTACCCCACAGAGGCTTGAAGAGGGGATAGTTGGGGGGAGGAAGACACCCTCAGGCAGAGTTATGCTTGCTGAACCACTCAATCACCTCACATTAACATCTTAAAACTGCCACCGGAAAGCTTGGCACAAATGCTGCTACTCAGCAATTAAAAGCAGGCTTGTGCAGAGTTGACAAACTGCTGCATCCTCAATGATTTTTTTCTTGGGCTTTTTCTTGCTGTCTATTGCTCTAATTCCCCAGCGCTTCACTCCGCCTCACTCTGCTTAGAAATCACCCTCCCAGTGAGCAGATTTAGTTGCTCCGACTTCTGCAAAAGATTGTGAAATCTACAGCTGATTGCACTCCATTTTGAGGCGTTGTGTATTGACTGTCTGAATGTGTGTTAAGGTCCAGACACACTGACTCCGTTAACAGATGTCAAGTGGAGGGATCCTATTCATTTTCTATGGAGAGCAGGACATGCAGCCATGCATGATGATAGAGCACGGCAGGTTGACGACTGGTTGTTGTGTCTGAATTTGCATGATCACAACTCATCCTCAGTTTTGTGCAACATGAGTCCATCCAGCATAATGGAATTTGTAGTATTTTCAAAATTTTATTATTATTATTATTATTTTTTTATTTTTTATTTTTTTCATTTTTATTTTCAGAATTTGCAGTATCAGAATTTGCATAATTTGCAGTTCATAAACACAAACCTACATATAAAGGTGTATGCTCGTCCAGGCTTAATCTTCATGTGAATTGTTTTCTTTGCTTTAGTTCAGACCGGAATAGGGGGAAGCAGCAGGCAGCATTTCATCCATGATTTAGACTTTAGACTCTTTGGAAAGAATTTATTATCTTAAGGCCAACAATGTTGTGGTCAAAAATTGTTTCATGTGGTTCAATGCTTGTTAACATAATTTCAGAAGGTTTGACTTCTTAATTTAAGATCCTTAATACCATCCGTTAGCTTTTTAGCCCAGTTAACTTTAACTACCTGAATAGATAGCAAAGTTCGCTAGCATGCTAAACAACTCTTGTAGAGATCTTACAACAAATGTTACCCACAAGTTGCTTTTTACATCTTACTATCTGTTAAAGTTACATTAGCTACTCACAGGTGGGACATGTGGTGACATTAGGGTTAGCTGCTATGTTAGTGTAGTATGAAACAGCAGCATCTAGCAACACAAGCTGCTTCTCTTTCAGGTTCAGTCAGCTCTGTTTTTCACTCCATGACAAACAAATCACTTCCCCAGAGCGCCACAGATTAGTACAGTAAGTTCTCTTTGTAATTTATTGTCTGATTGTCAGATTACTGTGTGGTAAGTTAAATATATCTATAATTATGAACAAAAGTCAGCCTCCAACAGAAGCTGAACTTCACGGTCACTGGTTTCACAGAGGTAACCTGTGTGTCGCGATTAGCATGTGGACGTGTTGGGATTTTTTACACACAGTGTTCAGGTTCAAACTTACAGTACATGACATGTTAAGATTAATTTCAAAATCTTTTAAAGGAGTTCGTTCTATATACAGGTGTACTGTAGTAGTATCACTCACCAAAACTCTTGTTATGGAAGTATTCGCCCATCAACATGAATATGTTCAGTACTGTCAACTTCTGCTCAGCTTCAGTACCACTTGTTCTTGCATTTACTTTCAGTCCCAGGCTAAAGTGTGTTTTCGTACTATTTCCATTTATCTGCCTTGTTTCTTTTTAGCTTCAAACATAAATATGTTGCACATTTTCTTCTTTAACATAACATAACATAAAGCATAACATAAAAATGATAATCGGTCAATTAATTGGTCGACCTGTATCATTATAGTAGTCTTGAAATAGTCTTATCATAGGTTTCTTACACAGTTAAATATTCTTACCTTGTCTCTGTTCTCCTCCTTTCTGTCCAGGCCTAAAATGACCCTGAAGTGTGTCCAGGCAGAGCTGAAGTCCAAGCAGGTAGAGATGGACAGTGGCTACAAGAAGGATCAGGACTCCCTCCAGGCTCGACTATCAATGTACCATTTATGCTATGTTTGAGAGCAGTTGGTGCAAACAGACTCATTTGTACTCACTGCAGCTGCCATTCCTTATATGATAAATTTTGCATGAATGTGTGGAGTATGTGTATTTGTATGTATGCAGATGGGAAGGAGAGTCTACCCAAAGAAGACAGCCAACCATGCAGAAACTGCAAGTTAGGTTGACTAGAAAATTTACTTACACATCTCTTCCACAGGTCTGAAACACATGTCACTTTTCACTTCAATTCTTTTTCTTTCTTTCTTTCTTTCTTTCTTTCTTTTTTTTTTTCTCAAAATCTGCCTCCTTCTCAACAATAATCAATAATCATACCACAAACTGATGCGCAAGATTTGGCACTTGTCACAGCTGAGGAGGTCCACAGATATATATATATATATATATACACACACACACACATACACACACATACACACACACACACACACACACACACACACACACACACACACACACACACACAATCTAAATAAGTGGTTCGCCTTTTTGTTTCCTCGCATATAATATGGACCATCCCCCTCCTGCCTCCTGCACTACAGATTGAACAGTTTGGAATTCTGACTATGTCAAATCAAAGTGTAACAGCTGCTTTCTGTCAGATTTTTTCTGAAAAGTGCCATGAAATTTTTTTTCCAGGGAGTCTCATTTGATCACATTTGAGCTTTACCTCTCTGTTATTCTGAGGTGTTTATGTTCACGTATATGTACAGGGATAGTAGTACTGCAAATTATGCACAGTAAGTGTCATACATATAATCAAGACCTGAACAATGCATTGAAGACATGGAAACTGATTCAGGCAGTATTGTCATATCTTGATCCAATTTCTAACAAGGTTATAATATAAATAAATGCTCAATTTTGTACAGTGCAGAATGAAAAGAAAATGGCATGTACATTTTTCCTCAAAATTTAGTAAGACCACAGTACTTGATAAGTAATTATGTCATGATTTATTTGTCTTATCTAAGCATTTCAAGTAATTATCAAGTGAAGCTGTTTCAAGTCATTTCTCGGCTAGATGTGGCTGAAACACGATGCAGCAAAGTCTCAGGGACATTAGGCCAGTGAGCAAATGATCCGAACACTTCACCTTCTCTATGCTTTTTGATTACATTTGAGTACATCGCCAGTGCATCGCAGCAGCTTATTTGTGCTTATTGGCAAATACAGTGTGTCCCAGCTTCACCCTACACACTCACACTATAGAGTGCTGTGTATTCTGTTGCTGCTTCAAAGCAGCCTCAATAACTCTCATGTGCAGAGCCAAGCTAACAATGAATATCAACAAACAACTATTGTGTGTGCATCAAAGCCTGATACATCCGCTGCCATAGAGCTCCACTGTTGTCCAAAAATGATCAAAAATGCATCAAAGAGCCACACTGTTGCACTGGGTGACATTTTCCTTCATTACCATAAACACACACACACACACACACACACACACACACACACACACACACACACACACACACACACGGCTGTTTATTTTCACTCAATCCTGCAAACACTGTCACGGTGCCTCAAATATTCACAAGAGCAACAAATGTGGATTAAACTGCTGCTGGAAATAGTCCCCAACAAATGTACTGTGTATTTGTGAAAAACTTCAATGCTCAGGATGAGGAATGATTTTCTTTTTCAGTGAAACTACTATATATTGGCCAGCTGTGCTTAAAAATTCACATCTTCATCTATCTGTAATGATGTTTTGTCATGTTTTGTTTTTTGTAATGCCGACATCAGTGACTTTTATGTTGATGTTTCATTCAGACATGACTTGACATTTATGTAAAAAGACAAAATGCTGTCTGATATTAGACGCCTGGGATGTGGGAGAGGGAGGGAGAGAGCGGGGCGCTCACCCACAGTTGTCCTCGTGACAATCACTAATTTTATTGATTTTGCTCTAGAAACTGTACTTTTTTTTACTCCAAATCTAAATAATTTTCACAGAGATAATTTGGCAAGCATCAGATGCACTGTATTTAGTGTTTGTAGTCAAACTTTTAACACCTGTCCACCAGTCTGCCATATTACTATATCTTCTGCTTAATTGTTTTTCTTCCTGAATTAGTTTTACTGGATGTAACAGCTGGTGATTTTAGCACACAGATAATCTCAATTGTCTTGTTTTGTAATATCCACAGCAGCTCTGCGAGGTTTGCATGCTGATGTTAAACAGATATTTCTGAATGTTCACCCTCTGAATTCAGTGCATTAGCATGAGTATTAGCACTTAACACAAAACTGCTGAGATTAATGGAAAGGTTTTGCAGGTACTTGGTCATAAACCATTGAGATTTATCCTTTGTGGACCATGAACATCCATACAAAATCCCTCAGGTACAAAACACTGTACGTCAAAACAACCAAACACCACAACTTTTTCTTCTCTAACCCCCTAACCCCTAACCCTAACGCTTTCACCCAAACCTAACCCTGTAGTTGATGTCTCATTCCATCTGGCATCCACTCCTCTCAGGCATGCTCACTCATAATTTCCGTGCCATCATCGTCTGTATTTGTGGAGACATCAGTGGTTCTCCCCAGCTGATCACGTCTATCTAATAGCACAGCAACACATCTTCGTTAGTATCCACAATGCCTTCAGTCCCTGGAAAATCCAGAGAGACGACAAATAATTGATTCCTGTTCCAGTAATTAGTGACGAGCGAAATCATAGAACATCCTGTCCAGTATCTCAAATTAATCTCCAGCAACCATTGTCTATACTCACAATGAAACAATGTGAGCGGGCCTTCTTCAGAGAGTGTGTTTCTGGTCATGCTCACTGGAGGTTCCCAAGTCATTTCCATCACTGCTGCGGGAATACAGGGTTCACAGTGTGCGGTTTCACCTTCCATCCTCTGGGCCTCTGGTCATTACAGCTCTCCAACCTGTGCCCAGTGCATCCCTTCTATTTGATTTATCTGTTATTTCAAGTCAAGGCACCTTCTGTTCTCTTTCCCAGGCCATTAAATGTACTCATCTCTTGCTGACCACATAGATGCTTTAGTCATTGCAGGTTATATAGGTTCTCTAATTTATCAGTTAGTCATTGCTGACGATGGAATATTATGTTGCTGGTAATTGCTTAATTTGATTGCATCTGTCAGTTGCAACCTCATCGTGCTCTATCGTGACACTGTGACAACCAGACTCACTCAGACACCCAGTCACCCAGACACACATGTGGTCTTAATGAACCTATCTGCTTATACCTCCTATACACATTCTGATGCTAATTAACATCATTGATCAGTTGTAGTTTGTTGAAAGGTGATAATAATAACACTATATATTTCCAGACAGGGTTAGAGTTCAACTTACCGTTTGACTTGCTCAGAAAATGGAAGATTCAGATAGATAATCCTCCAAAAGAATTCACAGAGTTGGCTTCACAACATCATGTTCAGCATCTCTCTGCGAGAGATACAGTAGCAATCTGTATTTGCTGGGCTCTTTAACCTATAATTCTAACTGTATGCCCAGAATGCAATGCTAATGACAGTAAATTGCTATATTTTTGGGAAACAACAAGCTGCTCATAAGCAGCTTGCAAAGCATGCATTGTTTTTCTACAGTTCACCATTTTTAATGGGAAACAGTATGTTACTGTCAGAATTTGGCAGTTTTCTTTCAGCAGTTTTTTAGAAGTTCAAGTGTGCGTTCAATTGGTGCCAGTGGTTATGTGTTTTGTCTCACCTATTATTAGCTGCACTACTACTACTAATTCTTAGATCACTGCTAACCTCTTTTGGCCAAATCCATTCATTGCTGAGTTTCAGGTTTTCATTGTCTTACTAATGAGTAAATAAAACACAAAAGTGGTAGTTAATAGAGACTGTATGGCCTAAGCCTAATCTTTTCTATGCATGTCACTCTCTTTCACTAGCCATGCTATACTCAAACCTGCCAACTATTCAGGTCACTGCTGACCATTAGCCATAGCAGGCTAAAGCTATGCATTGCCAAACAGGGCATCACTGTCCTATAGCCACTACTCACTAAGCTATATTGTAGTTGTGAGTTACACTTTTAGTGACGATGATCATTTTTGCATTTCATTCTCACTGAAAAAAGACTTGATAAGACATAATTATCACATATCATCTGTCATAATAAGCAATGTTCTTTACTTCAATCACTTGTCTCTCCTGATTGAAACTAAACTTAAGCGAAAGTTCAGTGAGGAAGACTATTCTTTTGCATACTTAGGCCTGTAGCTTATTTCTCATACCATCCTGCATTCACACCTCTAACACTTGCTCACTCATAACTTCCTTCTTTCCTGCTGCCTCTCTCTGTTTCATCTGCTAACCTGTTCAGCCTGCAACCTTCTCCAGCTATCCACACCCACCTGTCCAATCACCAGACACACACCTGGGATTCATCACCACCATCATCAGTGCAAAGCTTAAGTTACTCTTCCAGTACCATACCTTTCCAGATTGTTCTCAGCCCTGATGCAAGACTCTCCAGCGATCATTCTCGGACAGATTCCCCGTTACCGACCCAGCCTGCCTTTGACCTCCCCTGCTCTCCAATCCCCTGGTGAAGACCTCTGCTTACTGACCCAGACTACGTCTTTCATCTTGCCCCCTATGAACCTGATAATCAGTGAGACTGTGTGTTGGTTGGCGAACCAAACTATTCCTGAAGCCTGCGTTTGCTCCAAACAAAGGAAGAAGAGACTCACATGCTTCCTGGTTCAGTCAGCACTGCACTTGGATCCTGATGTACTCGTTACAGTGATTGAGATATCAGCTGTATACTGAAAGTGAAACTTGACCTGTTGGGCCTGGTAAGTGCAGAAGTTAGGCTATACTTTACCTCTTTAGAGTTCATCTTCTGGATGCTATAAAAAAAAATTCTTTACTTTGCACTGCAACAGTAACAGTATTGTGTGTGAGAAGTGTGCTGTGAGAAAATGTAAAAACAGAACATCCTCAGCCCTCTGAGTGTACAGCCTGTACAGGATCAGACATGTGAAAATGATCACCTCAATGTTGAAAAATGTTCCAGGAGGATCCTCATACATCTCTCACACCAGTTCTCCCTTTACAAGATATAGTAAATGCCTTTTAATAGTCTTATCCTACATTGTAGCAGGAAAAGGTCAGAAGTAAAATTCTGCCTGACACTGGAGGTTTTTGTTGGGTAATTTACAGACATGTCAGGAAAGACCTTTTGCCTGGTGAGCGGAGAAACATTCCATATTTATGACACCTCTATTTGAAGGGTATTAGAAGAATAGGTGAGAGGGTACTCTCTGGGTTGTAAAAGAAAAAGATGTGCTTATACCTCAGTGGCTCAGGAGGAGCTCAGGATCATGAAACTGGAGAGGATCCTGAATCACAAACTGAAGGGGGCTCAGTATGAAAGAGGAGTTGGTAAACAAGAAAGATCTGAATCAATATGGTATTATTCCCCATGATAAGAGCAAGAAGTTACACAGTCAGTCAGAGACAGAAGCATGAGCTCCTCTCCTGACAGTGAATTTCAGATTGATTCATGGAGTTGGAGCTTTGACATGTTAGCAAAACTTTGGGAAACTCACTACGTTCTGTAGCTGTCTCTAGTGTGTGAGCCTTAAATTATGTGAAACATGTTTGTGCTTTGCTTTCTGAAGAAACTACACATTCACATTCTGTTTCTAGGCTGAGGTGAACTGGCCTAATGTTCTCAAATCCAGGCTGACCTTCCAAAAGCAAACATTAAAAGCATAATTTCTGTTCTGGGGCTTTGTTTTTTGAGAAAGTCTGAATGTTACCATACTAAATAATAAATAATGCCAGAGGTAGACCAAAACTAATGCTGAGAGCATAATTGTGAGTGTAATATGGTTAAGAACCAACTGTTCACATTGGAGAAAAAACTGTGGGAGCAACTTTCAAACTGTCTGCATCATAAATCTGGATTTAATGCTTATTTTGCTCCTCCAAATCTGTCCCTGTGGGATCTTGTAAACTGATTAAATCCTCAATTTGTTTCATGCATGCTTCATACTTTTGTTGTCAATAAACATCCACAGACTTGAGTTAGTATCTGCTCAGACCAGCTCCTGGTTTATGCTCACAACTCATTTTTGCCGTTTAATTCGTGTCTTGTTTTTTCAGCTGCTCAAGGCAGTTTTGCTCTCTTGCAGCACCAAGTGGGGGCCTGAGATAAGTGTTTCTGGAATTAAAATCAGCTTGAAAAAAAATACAATAGTTTGATTTTGAAATCTAGTTTGAACATTTAAAACCAAAGAGGCTGAAGGACTGTTGCTGTGTCACTTAACACCTGATCAGCTTAGCTGAACAAACATGGCTGTGTGCTACAGTAACTTGGATCTGATTGCTGAGTCAAAATGTGCACAGGCTCATCTGAATCACCAATAAACTGCAGCTAAACAATTCCGGTGACTGGAAGATTAATTACTGATTAGCCTGAGATGACTGAACACTACACAAGTTGCCCTCCTACTTCTGTTACTTTTATATTAGGCTGTGTCTCAGTTGTGTTTTCCTTATTAGTTATCCTTATGCATGTCAGTCTGACAGAAAACACACATTCAGATAATAAAACAGAAGACAAGGCATGTTTCAGGACAAACACACCTGTTTTCAGTTACAAAACATGCATGGGAAAGGCTTCCAGCACCTGAGGACAAAGCCAATAATGATGTTACCATAACATGGTAATATCATTATTGGAAGTTTTCAATCGAATTGAAAACTTTAGGTTGACTGCTCATCTCACTGCATATCACCTGTTCTCCTTCTCTCTTTGAAAGTAATTTAAATGTAAAGATTTGAAATGCCGTAATGTTGCACATATTGATATTATAGGGCATGTATTTTGATCCTTACTTCATTCTTTTTTCTTTTGATCAATGACCACTGTAACTGTCAAATAAGGAGCTAATAAAATAAAAACATACAGTACAAATACAATTATTGTGAAAATAATCTAGATATATGTTTTGATATTATCTCTGTTTTAATCCAGCACCACTGCAGAATGTCTTGAATTCAAAAGCTTGAAAAACCCAACACAGTGTTTACGAAATATGTTTTGGGTCACTTTCAAATGCAAAATGGGCTTCTAATCTTATGACTGATGTGGTCTAGCAGCTGCTACAGGATGCTGTAATGCTCTCTGACATCAGTTGCCAGTCGAGTTGTTGGCAAGCAGGGCTAATGTTAACTTTAAACTGCACTGTTGACGAGGCAGCCTGGAGTCTTTGCAACGCTTGGTCCCCCCCCCCTTCCTGCCTGCTTCCCCTGTGATGGAAGCATCCTGACAGGCCTCAGGGCTCTGCCGCAGCACTGCTGACCCCTCTGCAAATGCTGCATTTTTTTTTTTTTGTGAGGATGTGCTGTCCATGGCCTGACGATAACACATCCGTTCCCCGAGCCTCATCTTCATACATCTGAAGGAAAAAGCCATTTGATTTATGCTCAGCTGCCTGCACTGCTCTTCCAGCTATTATTTTTAGATGTAATTTTTCTATACTCCAGCTTCGGAGTGCTACTGCCCACATATTGATTGACTGCTCAGCTAACCACGGGGGAGTTGCACCAAGTAGATGAGTTAAGTTATGAAAAGATATGTGGACTGTGGATGGATTTAATCATACACAGCAGTCCCCGAGCTCGCTGTCAGGAGAAAAGTTCGTTGAGATATTGTTGGAATCCTCAAGGTCCTCAATTGGTTTTTGACATTATGATGTTTAAACATAATATATGCAGAATTTTGTACTGTCATGTTCTATTCTACTCATGTACTCATGATGTGGTATATAGATAATCTAACTTTCAAAATATGATTCAAAACCATCACGTACAATTTACAACTTCCAAACTGTATATGAAGGTTTCAATGTGAGTGCTATGAGACTGAATGTGATTTCTATATTTTGAGTTTGTACATAAGGTTTTGAAACTGAATGAATGGAATCAGTGGTTGAGGCATTTTCATCAGTCACAGAAAGCCAAATTTATTATAGTATAGTAATAGTGTTTAATTGAAGTGCTTTTACTGAAATCAATGGGAGGAAACATAATGACTGCCTTGATTATATCTGCTGGCAATGCTGCTTTCAATCCAGGAAATGCTCAGTTTTTGTTCAGCACTGAAGTTGTAGGGATGAGGTTGTGGTGATGCAGGTGTGCAAAGTGTCTGTTTGACACAATGTGCCACATGCATGAATGTTTTCTAATTTTTCTCATAAATTTGGTCTTGTGCAAAGCGATAAGAGGAAAATAAGAAAATCCTTTGTAAAACGTCCTTTGTGAAACGTCATGAAACGTGTGCTGACAGCCAACTCTGTTCATACCCACCTGAGTATGCTGTATGTGACAGAACTCAGAAGTGAAATATAATTTTGGCCAAATGCCAAAAAACGGCTGTCTACTATAAGAGCAGCAGTATGGGTCCAGGAAACTATCGAAACAACAGACATGAACGCATTGGAGACATTAGAGAGGCTTCTCTGTTCAGGGTGCAGTCTGATGTTCCATTGGACATTGACCTACCACAGCCAGGAAACATCTCATCAGAACCAGACCACATATCCCAGGATCAGCAAGATCTGAAGACAATGGTAAGCACCAATCCAAACTTTTAAAAAGAAAAGAGATTCTATTAAGTTGATGGCTTCATTTGATTCCACATTAAAGATGTCGAAAACACTTGAATTTATTCCTAATCTATGGTTTACCATATGCCAATATCTGGTGTATGCGACCTGACCACTTGAAATCATTGATATGTGAATAAATAAAACAAAAAAAATATGTAATAGCCTATGCACCATCCACCTCTCAAAGCGGGCCTGGACCTTCAAGACAATCCACTCAAGCAGAGATCATCCTGGAGTCGATCCTACAAAATCAACAGAAGATATCAGAAACTCTTCATTATGTTATCCACTTTGCCACAAATGAATGACTCTCTGTTATGGTTCTGTCACAGTGCTGTCTCGTTCTGTTGCTTTCTGGGTTTTGGTTGTCTGTCTCCAATGCTCCTCCCCAGCTGATCCTTTCTCTCCACACCAATCATCTCCACCTGCACCTCATCCCCTCATCAGTTTAGTTTACATTTTTGTCCAGTTTTCAGTTGAGGCTGTGTTGAGTTATCTGCACTGTCTGCCTGCTCCTGTATCTCAGTTTTGTTACTTTCAATGAAGAGTTCAGCATTTCATTCTGTCTGGATGCCATCTTCTGCATTTAGTTTCCAGTGTGCACTTCTACCTGGCAGCATCCAGCCCACTAGCTTTGAGTCTACACCACAGCCTGCTAGCATCCAGCAAGCCTACGGCCTGCTAGCCTCCTTCCTGTTCCTGCGTGATTCAAGACAGCCTCCACAAGGATGCTGCCTTGAAATATTATGCAGAAGACAGCAGTCCATGGTTATTTTGCTTACTTTTTGGTGTATTTTTTCCACTTGCTTTGCCACAGTTTAATAGTGACAGACCACCTCCTGCTGGGTCTGATGGTTTGCAACTGGTGTTATAAATCACCATAGTAGAGAACAGCCCTGAACACTGAATTTAAAATATTGCTCTTACATGAAAAAACATTTACCTTGAATGAGTGAGGTTAGAAACAATAAAGGTTCTGAAAAAATCAAAGAGAATGACGAGGGAAAAGAAAACAGAACAACAACAAAAGCCTGGGAAGGATGGAGGCTGGAGGTGAGGAGAGGGGTCTCAAAACTGCTAAAGCTATCCAAAACCTCAGCAGAGAAATAAAAAAGCTGGTAACGGAACTCAAGCAGGAATTAATAGACTTCAGAAATGACACCACGCAGGAATTCAACTCAGGATGGAGATAGAGCAAAAGTTATAAAGCGTTGTCGAGAATGTCCAACAACACTTTGTAACATTCATATATGAATGTGTCTTGCATACTTGTCAAGAAGTTTAGATGAAAATAAAGAGGCAACGTGGACATGCGCACAAATACCTCTGCACACACACACACACACACACACACACAGTGCTTAACAAATTTCAAATTTATTAGGCCACCTGTCATAAAAACAAGAAAACAAATATTTTAGAAATCTTTCAAAAACTTGTTTAAAACTAAAAATGTTATTGTTATTTATTTGGCAAATAACGAACTGAAATGACTAAACAGTCCTTTTTCAGACATAATAACCAAAAAACTTAATATTTTGTATGGCCCCCTTTGGCCTTGATAACAGCTTGCATTCTTGCTGGCATTGTTTTTATGTACTTTTCAACAGTCTCTTTTGTTATTGAGTTCCAAATAGTTTCTAGCTGTTCCCACAGACTTGCTTTAGATGAAACGTTTGTGTGATCAATCTGTGAATCTACTAAATCCCAAATTTGTTCAATAGGATTCAAATCCGGACTTTGACTTAGCCAGTCCATCAGTTCCAGTACTCCAGATTCCTTTTTCTTGGTCAAATAGTCTCTGCACAGTTTTGAAGTATGCTTGGGGTCATTGTCTTGTTGTATATGAGCCCACGTCCAATCAGATTCAGTCCAGAAGAGATTCCATGATGCACTAAGATGTTGTGGTAGACAGTCTTGTTCATGATACTGTTGATTTTCACCTATTTGCCCACACTGTTTCCACAAATGGAACCCCATACCATAATGGAATCTCCACCGTGTTTCACTGTGGGTACAATGCATCTGGCATCAAAACGTTCTCCAGCTTTTCTGCGTACATAAACAGACGATGCTGACCGAAGAGTTTTAACTTGGACTCGTCCGTCCAGAGTAACTTCTTCCATTTATCAACAGTCCAATGTTTGTGCTCCCTGGCAAATCTGAGGTGTTTGTGGATGTTTGCAGGCCTCAATAATGGCTTCTTAGCAGCTATTCTTCCCTTTAGCCTTGTTCTGTCAGTCGTCTGCTTATGGTCATTCTGGAGACTCTCTCAGACTCTGATCAAGAAGCATTCATCTCTGTCTGAAGATCAGCAGTGGTCTTCCTTCTGTCTCTAGTACTTAAAATCTTGAGGTGTCTGACATCTGCTTCATTTAACTTTTCTTGGCGCATTTTGAAAGTACCAGTCTTGGCAATTGACTCCAAAACATACTGTGAGAACACTTTATGTCTTTCCCTATTTGTCCATCCAGCATCACGAAGTGCTTTAATGTGGACTCTTTCATTTTCAGTCAGCTCTCGACATGTATTTGTGTATATATATATGTATACACACACACACACACGTATACATATATGTACACACACACACACACACACACACACACACACACACACGTATACATATATGTACACACACACACACACACACACACACACACACACACACACACATATATAGGTTAACAAACGTGTACCTTGTCAGTGTACAAACCATGCACCTACCCATGCAGATATATGTAACGATATACAACTGCACACAATCATTGTCATATACCAAATGCATGCAGTCCTCAGATCGATTCTTGTGACAATGTCTCAGTGCCCACACAGACCTTTACCAAAGTCTTTCAGTAAACTGGCTGCTCTGTCCATACGAAGCAAGTCCACCTGTCGAAACTGGGATTTGACAATAATGATTATAATACAATAATAATAATAATATTTGAGCCAACAACTTTTTTTTTCTGAGGACAGAGGGACAGAGGGGTAAACACAGCTCCTCATGTTCATGGCGCCCTGTAACTAATACTGGTGACATGTTTTATTTCCAGGAAAATTCAGCTTGTAGACTTGTGAGAATGTCACAGAAATGAGAGGAAGATTTCATACTGGTGATGCCAACTTTCTCTGAAGGAAGCACAGAGTTGAAGTGCCCCCCAAGAGACACTAGTGTGAGATCTTTCTGTCATCCATCAGTCCCGTGTGTGTAAAGGAATTTATACCAGAATAATAATAAATGAAAGTAGAATATCTCTCGGTTAACAGGGCAGTTCTGCTGAGTTGGAAATGTAGCCCAGCTTTGATTAGAATGATGAAACGGTTACATAAAGATTTTGTTGAGTGCAGCCTAAAGGGAAAATTACCATGTGCTCATTGGACAAGAAGAAGAATCAGACGGACAATCCCCTTTATTTGTCACGCACATTACATACACGCGGCCACGCCATGCAATTTGGTGAAATTTGTCCTCTGCGTTTGACCAATCCTGGTCGTCCTTCCTCCGCAGCAGACCAGGAGCGGTGGGCTGCCATCTGACTGGCATCCGGGGACCCAGTTTCTTTTTTGTCACCACTGGTCAGGTGGTGATCTTCTTGCATGTTTTTAGTGGGGGTATATTTTATGGAGGATACCCCAGGTGAACACGGGGAGAACATACAAACTCCACACACTTCCTCGAGCAGCAGGCAACGAAGGCATGGTGGAGGACACGCCCCCGGCGCCCACAGTGGGAATCGAACCTGGGACCTTCTAGCTGTGAGGTGACAGTATTGCCACCATCCCACCGTGCCACCAACGTCACTTTAATATTTTTTTGGGTGACATTTAACTTTACATCAACTCAAAATAGGACTTTTTTTCTCCCTCTTTTAGAAGGTGATAGAAAAGAGTTCAACAACTCTGCCATGAATTCTACTTTTATGTTTGTAATGTTCAGTTACTGTTAATGTTGTAAATGTGTAAATTCAATCACATGTTTATTACTGAGGTCATAGTTAAACCTGGTATTGTACTGAACTGTGGTTGGTTCAGTTTTTTTGTTCTTCCTCTTTACATACATGAGGGGAGCAGAATATATGCAACACCTCTGAATATAATGCAGCTCAGTACAAACCACCATCAACTATTTAATGTCAGACTCTTTGCTGGAGTACGCAGCTAAAACAACATATCATGCCGATGCAGACTCAGACACAGGTGAAGGTAACTGACAAGTGTTTACAAGATTCACCTACAGAAACTGTTCACTCTCAATTCAAAACAACCTTGACAGAAAACTCTGAGAGATTACTGCATCACTGGAAAATACAAATATATATATATATATGTATTCAATAAATGAATCAATCTAGAAACCATAGGTCAACAGCAAACAAGCATAACAAGACAAAGACCTATGATGTTCTGGCTGAAGCATGCTGCCAGCTCTCAACTTATATTAAACTACTGAAGAGGATCCTGAACAGGTGTGCTCTCAGCAGCAGTCCACTTGACATATTGCACCCAGGTGTGTCACTCCAACCATGGGAAGCAGTCCACTAGAGAAAGACAGACAGAGAAAACCAGAACACACAAGACAAACAGCATTCATACTGTAAGAGGACTTGAAAAATAAATAGAACACACAGTCACACTGGGATTCAGGGGTGGGACCATGACAGTATGCTTTTCTTCCTACACTTGTATTGTAATGTCTCTCCTGGCCTGTTTTCTGCCACGTTTCTCTCCCTGTAGAAGCATTTTTGTGTCACACACTCCCACTGAAGCTCGCACTGTCAGAACAGTGAAGGACTTCATCGACAAAACTTGGTGGATGTGTGAAACAGCAGCCTATGCCTCTGTATGGGTAAGGATTTGATCGAGATTAAAAAGTTATGAATGTAGTGCTCTCATTGTCACGTTTTAGTGATTATAACTGTAATTATTTGCAGTATTCCTTTTATACATTTTTTTTTAACTTAACTATGGATCATGTGCCTGCACTTGTGTCCTTAATAAAGGTTGAAAAAAAAAGGCCTTGAAGAAAATCTGATAAATGTCTTTTTGAATTTGTATCTCCAATTTTATAACAGTTTAGAGTCATTAGCAAGCTCATTAAATGAATAAATAAGGTGAAGGTTTAAATTACCTTTAATTGTTTTAGAAATGAAGCATATGTGTATTATGCTGAAACTTTGGAATTATGCACTGTGAGAAAAACTGTATTGGCTTTTCCTTTTAATACTAGTGTTGGTTTCGTATACCATTTTTATTGTAGTGTTTTATGATATGCGACCTTTGTGTGTAATCCCCAAAACAATTAAAGGTTTTATACGGGAAGTGTTCTTACCTCCAGTTAAAAACAAGGGAGGAGAAAGCAGACACCTGATTGGCATTACCACACTCATGACATACTTCCTGACAATAAAACCTCTGATGCTTTTATTGCACTCTTAGGGATGCCCGCTCTTTTTCTTTTGTTCCTTTCCTTGTTCATGTCAGGGGCCAACAGTGCCTTTGTTCATTTTCCTTTGCCATGTGCTCCACAGTAACTTTGCCAAAAAGGCATAAATCACTACAACAATTATTTTTTTTCATTTATTTGCATGTTTTTATTTACTTGAAGACCAGTTTAAATACCAGTGTTAGTTGTGTTATATCATTAAGAGCATTAAAGATTAGTAAATCGACCTTAATATCAATTGTATAAGAATGGGAGCCAGTGCAGGATGACTGAAACCAGTGTAATGTGCTCTTTGTTACCAAAAGTTTGAACAGAGTCTGAACTAGGTGAGATTTTCCATCAGCTTTTGTGGTTGATCAAGCCACCACTGTCTTTAAAATGGTAGCAGACTCTTTAAATCACCAAGCAGAGGCCTGCTTAGAATCAAAGGGAACCTTTAACAGCCAATCATGGACCTGTCTGTCAGTGCAAACATTATTTTTTTTGTCTTTGGCACTTTCAGAATGCGATCTATCTCGAGCTTGGTTTTACTCAATGTTCTTTAAGCTTTCCTACAAGACCACTTTAATGAACAAATATCTTTGTTCATCCAAGGCCTCACTTCAATGTGAGACTGTTTTAGTGTTCATAGAGACTGCTTCATTGAGCGTGTAAGTCAATTCACTGCTGAAGGCATGTGCCATGGGTGACATACAGCTGTAAAAAAAAAGAAGCTGACATGGGTGATAACCTTCTGAGTGCAGGAGTCTTTCGCTCAGCGGCTGGGGCTCATGCTCAGGACATCTGCCACCTTAATCATCTGGGAAATGTATGTCTACATCTATGCTGATTGTTTCCTGACATGCCCCCGCACTGAATCACAGAAAACATGGGTCCAGATAAAGGTGGACGGTCAGAGCAGCGGGCAGAAGAATACCTTCTACGCCCCGTTCTCTTTCAATTAAGTCAATCCTTGCGTTTCCTCCACTGCCTACAAAGACCAGCCTGCTTTGACACCTTCTGATGAAGCGGTGCAACATACCCCATCATTGTCTGAAGCATGAAACACCACCGGACCTACCAGACAGACTGAAATACATGTTAGTCGCTTCGTCTCAAGTAAGAGGCTAGTGTCTTAGCACAGACAGATTGATTTTAGTGCGCTACTCTAAGCTTTAGTGTTGTATGCATTCATACAATTCATATATTTTGCTTTTGTCACTGTGTGTAAAGCCAGTAAGCTGCACTTTATCAGTGAAAAGACCAGAGCCTCAGCTGGTGACCCTGAGTTCACACGCTTGGTTTCAGTGTGAAAAAGACAATTATTGTGTCTCTCCATGGCAATGAGGATCTCCTATGCTTTGCTTTGAGTGCCTTTCCCTCTCTCCATTTTACTAACCCCCCACACACATTCACATGTCTTTACACGCATTCACACACACACACACACACACACACACACCTAAACTGCACAGAAAGCGCAGCAGCATAACTCGGCTTGGCTTCATGCCGTTTTGTTGTTAAAGACGCATGGATCACATTCCCTTCTTGTGTCTCATTTCTCTTTTAACTCTCGCAGTCCTGTCTGCCATCTTGAATTCTCCCTCTCTCTCACACATGCACATACACACAGCGGGTATTGAATGAAATGTTACTGAATGTTAATCGGTGCTGCTAAAGTTAGGTAAAGTCGGTTGTCCTGCTAAGGAGCAGTTGCAGATTATTTGATTATTTGTGCATGTGTTGTGATAACAGCTGGTTGTGATGGTCAGTACTCAGATTCAACCCTCACAGGAATGGTGAGAGGAGCAGGAACAGCAGCAGCAGCTGGAGCAGGTGTGGCCAGAGAAGTGGCAGCGTCAGCAGGATTGGGAGCAGTGGCATCCATCTCTTCAGCACTGATGGTGGTGTCCAAGGGCCTCTTGGCCTCCTTGATTTTGTAGAGCGTGCAAATTCTTTGCTTAGTAGTCTCAGTGATCTTCTTATTTAGACAAACGCTCCTCTTGCTGCCACATGGTGAGGTTAAGTGGAGTCATGGTTTCTTGAGCAGACACTCAGCTTGTTTCTCCATATGACCCAGGCATCCTAAGATTAAAATCCTTTATCTGTTTAAAAGATATGGTTAAAAATGACTAATATCTAAAAAGTGTTTTGTTAAAATGCGGCTTAATACTGGATAGAAAGTCTTTTGGCAGATGTCTGCTTTTGTTGTGGAATGTGAAGGCTGAATGCACAAACCACAGCAGGCCAAAAAAAAAAAAACACTCAAATTCAGCTGCCCAATTGTTTCAGAAAAAATCTTCCTGAAGGCGTCCAAATAAAGATCTGCAGAAGTCAGAAGTCTGAAGAGCAAAGTACTTTATTGTCGACAATAAAGGGGAACACGCACAGAAACGCACAGCATGCAATCCTGATCAGCTCCGATTGGCAATGGGCTGCGCTCTGTCTTTTATACTGTTCATCCCACAAAGAAGAGGCAGCTGCCAAGACACCTGCAAGGTCATGAGAAAGCCCAAAAGGCAGCTGCAGAGACACCTGCGTAGCCCCTGATAAGGATTCTCTATGAGATTAGTTGATTTCATAATTTCTTCACTTTTGCTATGGTGTTACGCTCGGTGCATCAGCTGTTACTACGATATTACTCTTAAGTCAGCTGCTATCACAGATCACATCCTAACAATTCATTTCTGCAATATCAGGTTCATTAAATCAGTTGTTATCAGCTACCATTGGTTAGAACAGTTTCCCCAGTTATCACATATCTTCACGTCTTATTTGAGAAATTATACCACAGTTTACAAACTTTATTATAGGCAAAGAATACATCTTACAAAGTATAAAGGCATATCACACACTACTATTGCCTTTAAGTGCACTTTTGAGATTCTATTAAGTTATTGTGGGATGAAATATTAAACCATAGAGTGATTATAAGAACGTTTAATCTATCAGTAGTTATAGCTAAATATTCAGATAGGGATTGTAAGAGAATACTTGTTTAAAGACTTTGTTCAAACAGTAAGAGAGGCACAAAGCCACACACAGAAGCTGCTGTAGAGACACCAGCAAGGCCATAGAAACTGATAAGGGTGCTCTGTGACTCTGTGATTTCATGATCTCTCTGCTTCTCCTTCACTTCTCTGTAGTGTCATGAACTATTATCACAATGTCACATTATATCATCTTCACTTACAATATCATGCTCAACAAATCAGCTACTATCATCTACCATTGATTACAGTGTTTTCTCTCAATTCTCTTTAAATCATCACATATCTGCTGGAAAAATTATACTACACTTTCATGATGATCGGGGTTCAAGGATGCAACATGACAAGTCCAACCTTTATGGCTTGCAAATCCATAAAACAAAGCGATGACAACTTCCCATCATCATAAGGACCATATGTACCAGATATGTACCAGTTTGAGGCCAGCATGAGAGTGAAATATTGAACAAAGGACAATAAATGTCAAAAACCAATATACAGTATCAATGCAAAACTGCAAATGTCATATATATTTTCTTGAGGTTATGATTACATCATTCTCTTTAATCTCTTAAAATAGCAGCATGGCTGAATAAGGCCCCTCCACTTTCAAATATAAAGTAAATTGTGCAATTGCACACACAAAAAAATCACTAGTTCTATATTTACCCTATATAAAATCAACACAATACTGGCTTAACTTTACCCAGTACCCTTAAATCTAAGTCAGTGTTTTTTTGTTTGTTTGTTTGTTTGTTTTTTGACCTACAATTAGCATTATGTACTAAAATATGGCATGGTTGTGAATGCACATGGTTTTAGACAACTAACAATACACTTGTGATAGTCTTCAGGTAAAATTTGAGCCTGTTGACAATGGGTCAAAATAATAATAATAATAATAATAATAATAATAATAATAATAATAATAATAATAATAATAAGAGTGACACTTACACTGGGCCAAAGTACCAGTATAGTTAGCCCAATACTGCACTGACACCAGTGATTTTTATTGTGTAAATGCACTGAAGTGAATGAATTGGGCTAGTGATGCTGTGTTTATGCATTAACCTTCCACCTCCACCTGTGTGCACAGTACACCACTACGAGTACACAACAATACACAACATTAGCATTTAGCCTAGAGATGAGGTGGAAGGAGAACTTTTAGTTAGTTTATGATACAACGTTTAACCATCTCCAAGAGATTTTTGATTCTAATATTCATTCCTCACATTTTCCTGCTGTTAACAGAGCTTGAGGCCACGGTGAAAGAACATGTTGGAAATTGGTTTTGCTCTATTGCTTTTCTCTACTCTTTATTCTCACACACAGAGAAAAAAAAAACAACAGTATCACACCAGAGGATGCAACAGATGGAGGGATGGAGGGAGATGTTAGCCGCTCAGCAAGCAAACATCTGATTTACAGCTTGACGTGTCTGTGCTGCACCTTGATCAAGTGCTATTGATTGAGTCATGAATGAAGCTCAATCAATGAGTGGAGACCTTCAGCGGGACTTAATGTTAATAAATGTCTTGCAGCAGTGGGCGGCCAAGGTTCAGCTCTCTGCCGGTCATGTCCCTTCTCTCACCAACTCTTTGTGCGTCTGCTTTTAATTCTACTTAACCTTCTCCCACCCTTGCTCCATGTGTATGAGAGTGTGTAGGCGACAGGAAAAAAAGAAAGGCTGTGCATGTTCACAATGTCACAGTGTAGGTGTTTTTCTCCTTAACCCACAGTGAAACAAGTAAAAGAAGAAATAAACAGTTGCTCTGTGGAGTAGTTGCTTTATAGAGCAGACATTTAATGTATTTTTACAGCTCTGGTATTGCTTTAAATTATTTTGATGAGTTAACATGCATCTAATCCAGCTGACTGCGTCTCACATTATCAGGAACGGTGGAAATCGATGTTAGGTTGATTTATACTGTTCTTACTTAACTTAATCAAAAAGAAAACGTGTTTTCTGAGTAGAGCAGAAGGCTGTTCTCCACCATAGTGATGATTTCCATTGCCAGACTATAGTCTGAAATGCAGATCTGCCAGGCACCATCATGGCACTATAGGCCAGAGGAACAACCCTGAGCTATACAGCAATGTTGGTGTAGTGCCCATAGTTAGAATTATAGGATAAATAAGTAAAACGAGATATTTTATTTATGTAGCACATTTCATAGAAAAATATATAATAAATAGGAACACTAAAAACAAAGCAGTATAAAATTAATGGCAAAATAAAATGACTGTTAATGCTGTGGGTGAGGTTGAAATACAGTAAAAATTTCTACTCTGAAAGTAGAAGTAAGTAAGAAGTAAGTAAGTAAGTAAATGAAGCATCACTGTAGGCTTTAGTCCTGGTAAGAGGAACAGTTAATGTGAGAGAGTAAGCAAAGCGCCTTGACCTGTTAAGAACATAACCTGAGAGAATCTCTGATGCAGTTTGGAATGAGGCTGTGAAGTGATTTGAAAATGATTGGTAGGAGCACAGAATCAGTTCTGTAGCTTACAAGCAGCCATTGGAGAGATTTTTGTGTGGGAGTGACATGTCTTGGTGAGGTTATGGCTGCAGGGTTTTGACTCAGTTGTAGATGTTTAAACAGGTTCTTAGGGAGGTCTGGAAACAGAGAATTACATTAATCAAAACAACCATAAACAAAAGTGTGAATGACTTTTTCACAGTTGTCCCAGGAGAGAAATGGTGTGACCTTGGCAATGAGTGGTGAAATGACACTTTGGTGACATTCTGAATGTGAATGTGTTTCAAAAATTGCTGTTAGAGGTTACCTCAAGATTCTTAAGCAAATCTCTTTATTCAACTGAAGAACATTTTGAGCCATTCCATGACCAATTTCTGAAATATAACTTACAAGACTGTCACCAGTGTAACACACAAATATCTCTCTTGTCAGAGTGTGGAGTCCAGAAATCTGTTACTGTGATTTTTATTTCCCAAAGGACCAGCAATACTCTCATTTGCTTTCTTGTTGAAAGTGCAAGTAGTGGATTAATCTAACTCTTGTGTCTGCGAGTCTCTGTAACTAAGGAGCTGGAGTCGATTAGCTTCACTCATCTCAGGGGGAAACAGCTCATCTGACTCTGTCCAAACTTGAAAAATCATCCAATAGTAACTCATACTTAACACACAGCCATTTGGTTGATAACGATCTTCCCATCTCACCCTCAGCAGGAAAGTGAAGAAGCATATTTTCCAAAATGTTAAAATTTTTTTGATTTATTTTAAGCTACAGTTGACTCTTTGTCACAGTAATCTCATTAACCCCACAACGGAGAAATCTGGAACGTTACAGCAGCAAAGGAGATAATGCAATAGTAAGAAGGAATGATGTGAACAGACAGTGGTTGAATTTAACTTTATTGGACATAGGAAATATTTATATATTGATATTGCAGTTTAGAATACACTGCTATTGCGTGAGTGAGTTTCTGTTTCGGTGTGCATGGTCTATTGGAGCAGTGCTGATTGTAAAGGAAAGAAGGACCTGTGGTGTCTGTCCTTCACACACCAAGGGTGAAGCAGCCTGCCCCTGAAGGAGCAGCCCAGTGCTGTTAGAGTGTCCTGCATGTGGTGGGTTACCCATCAGTGAGTACAGCAGACATCATTCTTCTTCCTCCTACCACCTCCACTGGGTTGAGGGGGCATCACAAGACAGAGCTGGTCTCCTTAACCAGTCTGTTAAGTCCCTTCCTGCCAGCAGCTGAGATGACACTGCCCTAGCAGACCGCTTCATAGAAGATGGCTGGTGCCACCACAGAGTCAAAGGTCCACAGTAGTGCCCCCTGCTGATACAGTCTGCTCTGACCTTTCTTACAGAGAAATTTGTATTCCAGTCCAGCTTAGTATTCAGGTGAACAACCAGGTACTTGGAAGATTCCACCATGTCAATGTCCGTTCCCTGGATGTTCACTGGTGTAGGAGAGGGTTTGTACCTGTGAAGTTCACCACCACTCACTGTTTGGTTTTTCCTGCATTGATCTGGAGGCAGCTCCACTGGCACCAATCCACAAATCCTTGGGTCAGTTCTCTGTATCGTCCTCATCTGTGATGAGGCTGATGATTGCAGAGTCAGTGAACTTTTGCAGATGAGATGAAGAAAAGTTTCAAATCATTCACCCAGTGTCACTCTCCCACAAGCTGGGAGTTGGGTTCATTGAAACCAGAGATGGTTTTAAGGCCCCTCTGGACTCCAATGATGTTGTTCTGCTCCAGCTGACCCATCTTTCTCCTGTAGCTGTCTTTTCCCTCTCTGATCCTCCTCAGCTCTCTGCACATTCTTTATTTCATTTTTATTTCCTGACCTAAAGAGCTTCTTTTTCTTAAGGAAAGCCTTTATATCAGGAGTAATGTAGGGTTTGTTGTAAAAAGAACCATACAGTCTTGTACAGGCAGGTTTTTTTTTATTTTTTACAAAATGTGTGATGAGACTGGCCAGCATAAATGCTAATCAATTTTTTCCCCAGTTCAAGTCTGACCAATTAGATGAAAATTTAAAAAAGAAATACATAAATAGATAAAAAAAAAAAAAAAAAAAAAAAAGATACTGGTGAGAAAAGAGCAAGATCTGGAGAGACAGAACAAGAAGGGATAAATCAAGCCGAAGAAACCAACTGGGAGAATGAAACAGAGGGAGAGCAGAATGGACAGAGACAGATAAGAATATTAAACTATATATTTGTATAGCACCATTCATACAAGAAATACAGCTCAAAGTGCTTTACAACCAAGATATTACATGCATCAAGTGCATCACATACTGAACAGAAACAGGGATAGAGAATGAACGTAAAATAAGATAAGATAAATGCCACTTGATAATGTTTAGTTAGATAAAGGGATGAAATTAGAATAAAGACAATGCATAAGATAGAAAATAAAACTACTGAATAGTGATTAAATAAAGTAAAAATACAGTACACGGAATTTATAAAGACTGATGTATGTTTTAAAGCAGTTTAACACAGTCAGATAGACCAACCAACGGTTCAAGATGACTGATTAAGAATAGTTTTATCTGAGTTACTTTGCATATACTGCACACACCCCAATATTAATTTTGAGCTTCTGATGCTGAGAAGCTGATCTTGACATTAAAATCACATTAACATGACAATTTTAGCTGAAGATGTTTTCAAGTGCGAAAAGGACTGAAAATCAAATTTCCAACTCTGAAACACTCTAAACTGGATGTTTTTGAAGGGTAACAGTTTTATTTGAGTTTTGTAAAACTTAGTAAATATTCTCTACACACAGCAAATGTGTGCTTCTGATGTGGAGATAGTGATTCTTTCATGAAAATCACATTAACATGATTATTTTAGGTATTTTAAGTGCCAGAAGGTCTTAGAGTCAGTCATATCTACAGTTGAGTGTTTCAGAGCTGGTAATTTGATTCTCAGACCTTCTTGTACTTAATTACAGCTTCATCCAAAACACACATGCTAATATAATTTCCATTTCAAAAGCACAGTATCTCAGCATCAGAAGTTCAAAATAAACATTTGCTGTATTTGGGCAGTATTTGCAACATATCTGAAATAAAGCTGTTTTTCTGTCATTAAACACATTTGATTAAGATATCATGGTCATGGTCAATTGTATCAGACGTTGTACTTAAGTCTAAGAGGACAAGAAGTGAGATCTTATTTTCATCAGAATTCAGTCTGAGGTCACAGTTCATTTTAGTCAGAAGTTTCAGTGCTGTGGTATATTCTAAAGCCTGGTTGAAATTCCTCCTGAATGCTATTTTCTTTAAGAAGGAGTTAATTTTCACTGAAACTCTTTTCAAGTAAGCTTGGTGAGTGCTTGTAAGGTTTCTTATGCTGACATTGTAAAGAGAGGACATCACGGTGATGCTTCTTGTGTAGCAGGATCTTCTCATCCACACTGTAAATCTAGGAGATCAGCATCCCTCTCTTAAATACGGCGAATCCACACCAGTGTACCTGTAACTGATTAACCTTTCTTGCATTCATGAGAATGAAAACATCACCAGAGCAGACATTGACCTTGCTTTGGATATGGATTACGTCTATGTGTACGGATGTATAAAGAAGCCACGAAAAGATGTCCTAACAATATCCAGTTGGCTGCTCCTGTGCCTCCTGCTGAGGCTTTTGCACACAGGTGCACACATAATGTGTACAAGACAGGACTTTCCAAGTAACTTATACAAGGATATCTACAATGAAATTTAAGGATTGAATGAAAACTTATTTCAACATCAACCAAAAGTCATGAGCAAGAAGTAAGATGGTTTTGCCTACCTTGAGCTGCATTGGTCTTTGGAACCAACAGCAGTGGATGTTGCAAACTTGTTGGAACCCCTCCACGATGGCCGCTAAAGTATCTTTCCATGAGGCGATGTGGGTACCAGGCAACCAGCTCGACTATTGTCTCTCTCAGCTGCTCAACTGGTGAAGTCTGCCTGTAGACTTGCTCAGTGTATTCCCAGCTTTGTTGTTCCTGTAGGCAGTCCTGAGCAGAGGTACAGTTTGATTTATCTCATCCTCGTTAATGGTGAAATAACTCACTATTTTACTTAACTTTTCTTGTTCTTTCGCTAGATAACTTTGGAAAGACTTGTCATTGGCCAGATGACACAAAACCTTCAAAAATCTTCAAAGCAAAGCTGCAGTAAAACAAACAAACAAATATGACTATGTTCTAAGGAACTTTGGCTCCAGTTCAGTTTGCATTAACTTGGCTTGTGAAATAAAGAAAACAAATACTGCATGCTGTACTTATATTGTAAATTACCATAGGGTATCTAACACTTTTTTTGTCTTCTTGTCCTATGACTTCTTGCACTCTGTCTTGTTGCTGCTGTAGCGTGAAGTTCCCCCATTGTGGGGGGAAGTCTATCTTATCTTATCTTATCTTAGGCAAACTTACTCGGGACAAGTAGAGAAAAGAAAGAACAGCATAAGCGTAGAAACAGGGAAGTCACATCTCAAAAAAAGCACCTACTCAGAGACATCAGATATACTGTGAGGATCCTGACATTTTAAAACCCACTGTCCTGTTAACTGCTGCCACTATAACTCCAGCCTTTAACATCCCAGGCACAACACTGTACTGTCTCGTCAAGCTACCGAGATACCTAAAACCTCCAAACCCAGAACTTGGCAGTTGACTCGAAGTCAGATCTGATCTCTGTCAATCTCAATGCTGAGATTGTTATCATCGATTAAGTGTCCATGGTGTCAAAGCTCCTTTTTGATTATGTTGATGCAAGTCTCAAACAGATCAAAGGCACTCAGAGACCCTTTGGAGGACTGTCAGGAATAGCTGTTGGCGACTTTTATCAGCTGCCACCACTGCAACGGTCCAAGACCCTCTGTGTGTATCACCCAATAGGGATTGATTTGTGGCAGGAACACTTTCAGATAAGTGACACTGACAGATGACTGAGATTATATGTCAGAAGGATGATGTTACCTTTGCAGAGATGTTGAGCAGGATGTGAAAGAAAAATCAGATGAGTTGTTTGAAGCAGAGCTTTGCTGTCACCTATCAGTGAACCAGCACACAGTCCACCTTAATATTTTTGACTCTAATAAAAAAGCAGATACCCACAACATTAACTAAACTTCATCATCACATCACTAAAATATATCACTATGAAAAGGACCCATGAAATGGCAAAATATTTATAGTATATAAACATTACATTATTGTAAAAGGATTACATAAAGATGATATATAAAATGCAGGTTACATTTGAAAGAATATATATATATATATATATCCTTCCTTTTGTGTAATGGTCGGCACTGAACCATTTTTAGGTTTTAAATGCATAAAATAACCTCAAAAATTTGTTTAACGCATCAAGACTTTTTGACTTTGTCAGGAACCTCTATTTCAACAAAATAAAACAAAAAGAATTTTTTTTCACTACATTATAAAATGCTCTAGTTGAAATTATGACCTTTGTGTGGTTAGGGTCAGTTTTGACCCAGTTATAAAAATGAGATTATAAAGCAATAATTAGAGCCAGAACTGAAACCAACACACTGACAGCCAGCTCCTCTCCCAATCATGTGAGCTTTAGGGGATTTTCATTTTGCCTTGTTTTCCAGTATACCTGCACAAAAACAAAACAAACAAAGACGGGCATACCCAGACATGTCTGGTCAATTCGGTATAGAGTTAGTGAGTCGCAGAATGCACATCTCCAATTTGCAGCATGCAAGAATGAGACAAAGATTTTCAGTGAGCCAACCTGGACAAGCTGACTGCCACCTACACTTGCCAGCGAATGTCCAGGAGATGGCCAATGGTTGTGTTTTACAACACCCTTGATGTGTCGGCATGTAATGCATTTGTGTTGTGGAACCACATCCACCAAGGATGGAAATCCACCAAAAAAACAAGCAGAGAATGTTTCTTGAGGAGCTGGGAAATTCCCTTGTCAAGTCACACATTGAGCAAAGGGAACAGGTGCCCCGAGACCTAGAGGCTGCAGCTGCAGAGCTCTCCTAGCACTCTGTCAACTCCATCTGGAACACAATGAGCATCCGCTCCAGCATCCTACCCAGCCAGCCCTGCCTCAACCTCAGCCAGCCCTGCCTCAACATCAACCAGCCCTGCCTCAACATCATCCCCACTCAGGCCACCTGATTCTAAGAGGTGTCAGATCTGCCCAAACAGTAAAGACAGAAAGACAAACATATTGTGCTTCAACTGCAAGAAATATCTCTGCAAAGAACACATTAAAAGTGTCACTTTTTGCCACACACCAGAACACACACACACACACACACACACACACACACACACACACACACACACACAGACATACACATGAATGTTCTTGCACCCAGAGACTTTTACTTTTTGTTTCGGAACTAGTAATTGATTTCTATTGATTTGATTTTTCATTTTGTGTTAATACTAAAGTTCTATTGCTGAAAAAAAAAGACTTTTTTGCCATTTTCTTGAAAATGAAAAAATAAAAAAAACAAATTTAATTTAGAAATGTGTTCTAAATCCTCTCAGTAATAGGCAGGTAACACAACAACCTTTTATTTATTTATATGATTCTCTTGAGGTTCATTTTACCATTTTTTAAAATTGAAATCAAGGGGTATACTGATAAAAAAAGGCCCAGAGGCCCACACCAAAAAATATTAAAACCAATCTTTTCATGGATAAGGAAGCCTGACAAGGTAACCAATGGATGAGAAACAAATTGAATGACAGATAATTGTTTTTAGTGTATTTTAGAGCAGATTTAAGACATGGGTCAAAACGGACCTGTTAACACAAGAGATGGTAACAGAAAGCTAACACAAGAGGAAGGATATATATATATATATATATATGTGTGTGTGTGTGTGTGTGTGTGTGTGTGTGTGTACGTATGTATGTATATATGTGTGTGTGTGTGTGTGTGTGTGTGTGTGTGTGTGTGTATATATATGACAGGTGTACATAGACTTGGGTTCTGATTCTGCTATTTATGATAATGTACAACTTTTGCAGTACATGCTAGGTATCAAAACATTGCCATTCTTGACGGTGATGGCGTGATGTACAGCTTTAACAACTTTTATTTCCATGAAATTATTTGTGATGTCTGATAACTGGACAAAACATGTAGACGCATCATTGCAAGGCCTTGAACCTTAGATTCATCGGCATAGATGCAGTGTGAGGTCAACAACTGTCGAATGGATATAATAAACCATGGAGTCTTCTCATCAGCCAGTCAAAGTTGTCATGGGTGAAATGTTCAGGGTTCTCCAGTGGACACTTTTGATGTTTCTGGCTGGGGTGGTTAATCTGACAACCGTAGTAGATCTCGCCTCAACACTTCAGCAGATGGACGATGACAGATTTTACGGTGTTTAGGAACACCATCAACAGTGCACAGTCTGACTGGTCTCTCTCACAGTCTAAATACTGTGGAGATGCTCCTGGTCAGTTGGTCACAGAGATTCTAAAAAAAATATGGGACACTGTATAAAACATAAATAAAACATAATGTGGCTTGCCAATCCTTTTAAGAATAAAGTTTTCTCAATTGTACAACAGTACAAACACAATATATTGAAAGTTTAACCTCATCATCGTCATTGATTTTTGTAAATATATGCTTATTCTTAATTTGAGCAACAGCAACACATTTCAAACATGTTGGGACAGGAGCAAGAAAAGACTGGTAAACAGGTTCATTGATTGATTGCATATTGCCAGACAAATACTGTATATACTGAATATGTTGTGGAAAGATTTGATTAATTACAGTTTTGATGATAGTATAATTTGATTTGATTATTGCTATGGCATCCATGGTGCCTATAAATTGTAGACTGTGCTAAACAGTGATTTCGTGGGCAAACTAGTAGATAACAATGTATCTGTTGATGGCCACGGTGGAAGTGTTTTATTGTGGAACCTAATTTATTGTATAACTTGATATAGCTATACAAAAATACGGTACAGTATGTACAATTCATGTCTGATGTTGCCATCTAGTGATTGAACAGGAAAACCAAATTAAACAATACAATGCAACACTGTAAAGTTAGCTATCTGACTTTTATTTATTATTATTTTACTCATTGAACGGGTCATTTTAGCCATCATCGCAACAGTTGCCCCCCTTGAGAAATTTGTCAGGAGCCACCACCGACTTAATGTAAGATGACAATGATCAATATGAAACAATGATCATGTGCAAACTGCAGACTTGGAGCAAGCTAACCTCCCTCCAAAATTTGATATTTTAGATAAATCTTCCAGCTGAAATGTGTCCATTGTACCAGTATTTCTTTTCAGAATTCTTTAAACAGCATCACAAAAAACACAGTGTGGTCTATTAGATACCATAGTAATGGCTTACACAGCCAATAGTAGACAGCAAACATGCCGGCAGATTTGCTCGCTTGCAGTCATTTTAGCTCCACTACCATTGGTTACATTGCCCTCATCATGCTGGTTAAAGCATCCATTGAGATTCTCCTATCTCTTCAAACCCCAATGCCCAGGCAGAACATTTATGGGGAAAACTAAAACACCACATGTGGTACCTTTCAAATGTGGCGAGTCAGTGTGAATTCAGTTGTCAGTAATGCAGATGGTAAGAGTTCTGTTTGAGCACACTGTTGTCTCCATCCTGCTAATTTTCTTCTTCTAGACAGAAATGAAAGCCGCTCAACAAATAGAAAACAAGTAAAACAAAGCTGAAGCTTTGCCAGGCAACAAAGAAGTCACTGCTGTGATCAATCCAACCTTCCTCACATCTTCCTCTCCAGCACATCTTGACAGCGCTCCATTGTTTTTGTTCCATTTTTATGTGCCAGCCTCCTTACTTGTCAAGCCAACATCTGCTTGGGAAAAGCTTGAAAGGAAATCAAAGAGTGGTTAAAGCTCAAATCTCGCATTCACATTTGTTCAGGAACATCTGTTACACCAACTTTTATGGAAGCCTATTATCGATGCAAGGGAATGAGATATTGTTGAAGAGAAAGAGAACTTTCTTTAAAAAGCTGTACATGTATTGTTGCAAATATGGGCTCCGGTATTTCAAATCCCCTTGAGTCTAACTTTGATTTAGTGAAAAAAGAACAGATGTCTTTGTTCATGTACTATTAAGGAAGAGGAGTCTAACATCCCAAACAGATTTCAGCGGACAGGAATCTTGGGACGCACTGTATCTGTCAGGGCATTATCCCAAAGAGCTGACACGACAGTACTGTGCATCAGACTGTGTCTCAAGACAGAATTTTACATGTTTTAACATTAATGAGATCGGTGGAAGGATAGAGATCCTCAAAAGAGTCACTTCGGGCCAAAAAAGCCGATTTACTCCCTCAAACACTTCCATTTCTTTCCTTGAGGAAGTTCACCTTCAAATCTGATCTGCTGATGCAGCACATTTGACAACTGAAAGAAGGGATTGAGAGTACAATAGTTAACAGCTGACAAAAGAGGGTGATTAAAGCACACATTTCCCACCTTTGGTGTGAAATGAAGAATGTTAGCAGGTATTGTCAGATTGCTGTCATGCTCTAAGTTATGTAGACATATTGATCTCCTGATGAGGCAAAGCCTTCTTTTCTTGCTGTTCATGAACAAGCCCATAAAACTGGAATCATCATTCAAGAACCATGAATACTTTACAACCCTAATAAAACATGTATTTATTGTAGCAGAAGCGCAGGGAATAAGGCCCTGTTATAGTTCTGGGTACTGATCTCTTGTAATTATGTGTGCCTCTAATTTGTGCCTCATTAAACATATAGCTCAGTGTCATGGCCATGAACCGTGATATTGTAGTGGACCGAGAGTAGCATTTGAATTTACACATGGAATCAAACCTCATTAAAACATCTGTGATGCACAGACAGACATTCCTTCACATATTCAAAATAAAATGAGTCAGGAGAGCATAAGCATGGCTTTGTTAATTTTTCTGTTGAAGTATCATAGAGTAAGTGAAGCATGAACTTGTTTTAACCACTGATTCTCAATCCCTCAAAGGTGATGCTCCAAGATATGTACTAGAGCTGTATCAACAAATGCTTTGAGAATTCACTCCAACAGCTCCAGGAGTCCCTGGAAAGATTTAGGGAAGCTCTCGGTGCAAATCTGAATGAGGAATGGACGAGAAATAGAGCACAGACTGCAAGCAGGCACAGACAACTTGAGTGTGCTGTCACACATGAAATACTCTACACACTGTAACTCAAATGCACCCTTTGCCAAAGTGCAGTGTAATAAGCTACCAGTGTTCTGCTCACTGTTTTGCTCTACTGTGTCTGCTGCCACACTGCATACCCGAAAACTGCTTTAGCTGATGTCTTCACTTGCCGCTGCCTTTCCTCTGGGCTAGGGTTCACTAAGCTTCTATGAACACTAAAGTGACTATTGGCTTGCACTTATACTGTATAGTGTTTTACTATTTGACTCACCTATTCACAAACACATTGATGGCAGCAGTGCAAGGTGTGGCCTGGCCAGTGGGAGCAATTTGGGGTTCTTGCACAATGCACAAGGAGTCAATAACTGCTGACCCTGCAATGAGAGGACGACTCACTCTACCTCCTGAACCGTTCCGTCAGTATGCATTCTCTAAAAGGCAAATCTCAAAGGCATAGCCTTTTAGCTTGGACAGTCAGTCTTCAGAGGCATTCATAGTGTTCCACTGAACTCTCTCCCCCAGATTCAGGCCTAAAAAGGGACATTCCATAAGAAAGTGAGTCAGGCAAAAAGCATATGTAATATTAGATGCAATTCTACACATAAAAGAACATTTTTCATTGAAATACTATGCTGAGCTAGATGTAATTCCATTTTTTTTGTGTGTCTAATTTGTGTGTTCTTAAAAGCACCCACAGTTCTCTCCCAACTTTTAATTAACAATATACAAATGTGTGTGTGTGTGTGCGTGTGTGCGTGTGTGTGTGTGTGTGTGTGTTTGTGTGCCAGGTTCCCATGTGTGAGTTAGGGGGCGTAGATAGCCATATATGCCACAGATGATTCAGTGGTTGTATGAGCTCATAATTCATATTCTCATGATTATATATTATATATTTTGGCAGTAATAAAGCCTTAGGTTCTTCCTGTGGAGCGCAAGTTTTTGTCATTACTTCCCAATATCTGTATCTGTATATCTTGTCTGCTCTGTAAACAAATATACCAGTTGTTCTTGCTCTCTTGCATTGTGACACAGACGCTGGTCAAGGTGTGTTTAGAGATCTTTACATGTGTTATTCTAGAACCTGGAAAGCCTGGGCCATGTTTTATTATTACCTCCACAGGTGCCACCAAATTGAGCAGGCCTGAAATGCACACAGGGGAAATATTCAGATCCACATTAACACACTCTCTTGATGTCCAAGTGATGAAGTTTATCTTTGTACAAGCAGCCATGCTTTCCATGGGTCCTGGAATTCCTGGAATATCATGGAAATTGTATTATATTAAGATATTACGTGATTTTTTTTCCAGACTATACCAATTATCTTCACCACAGAAGAATGTCAGTTAAAAATCATTTTCAGCCAAAGTGGAGTGAAAACAGTCTGAACTGTCTCTTTCACATATACAGTGCTGTGAAAAAGTATTTGCCCCCTTCTAGATTTCTTATTTTTTTGCATATTTGTCACACTTAAATGTGTCAGATCATCACACAAATTTTAATATTAGACAAACATAACCCGAGTAAATACAAAATGCAGTTTTTAAATAATGACTTTATTTATTAAGGGAAAAAAGCTATCCAAACTTATATAACCCTATGTGAAAAAGTAATTGCCCCCTGAACCTAACAACTGGTTGTGCCAGCCGCAACAGTAATAACTGCAATCAAGCGTTTGCGATAACTGGCAATGAGTCTTTCGCATTGCTGTAGAGGAATTTTGGCCCATTCTTCTTCATAGAATTGTTTTAACTCTGCCACATTGGAGGGTTTTCGGGCATGAACTGCCCGTTTAAGGTCACACCACAGCATTTCAATTGGATTTAAGTCCGGACTTTGACTTGGCCACTCCAAAACCTTAATTTTGTTTTTTTAAGCCATTCAGAGGTGGACTTGCTGGTGTGTTTCGGGTCATTGTCCTGTTGCATAACCCAAGTGCGCTTGAGCTTGAGGTCACTAACTGATGGCCGAATGTTCTCCTTCAAGATTTTCTGGTAGACAGCAGAATTCATGGTTCCATCAATTACAGTCGTCCAGGTCCTGAAGCACCAAAGCAGCCCCAGACCATCACACTACCACCACCATGTTTGACTGTTGGTATGATGTTCTTTTTATCAAATGCTGTGTTCTTTTTATGCCAGATGTAACGAGACGCACACCTTCCAAAAATTTCAACTTTTGTCTAGTCAGTCCACAGAATATTTTTCCAAAAGTCTTGGGGATCATCAAGATGTTTCTTGGCAAATGTGAGACAAGCCTTTGTGTTCTTTTGGGTCAGTAGTGGTTTTCGCCTTGGAAGTCTTCCCATGGATGCCATTTTTGCCCAGTCTCTTTCTTATTGTTGAATCATGAACACTGACCTTAGCAGAGGCAAGTGAGGCCTGCAGTTCTTTAGATGTTGTTCTGGGTTCTTTTGTGACCTCCTGGATGAGTCGTCTTTGCACTCTTGGAGTAATTGTGGTAGGCAGACCACCCCTGGGAAGGTTCACCACTTTTCCCAGTTTTCTCCATTTGTGGATAATGGTTCTGACCGTGGTTCACTGGAGTCCTAAAGCCTTAGAAATGACTTTGTAACCCTTTCCAGATTGATAGATTTCAATTACTTTGTTTCTCATTTGTTCTTGAATTTCTTTAGATTGCGGCATGATGTGTTTCTGTTCGTGATCTCGCATCCTACTTCACTTTCTCAGACAGGTTTTATTTAAGTGATTTCTTAATTGAACAGGTCTGGCAGTAATCAGGCCTGGGTGTGGTCAGTGAAACTGAACTCAGCTTTACAAAAAATGTGGTTAATCACAGTTGACTGATGATTTTTGATGATTTAACAAGGGGGGCAATTACTTTTTCACATAGGGTCATATAGGTTTGGATAGCTTTTTTCTCTTAATAAGTAAAATCATTATCTAAAAACTGCATTTTGTATTTACTCAGGTTATGTTTGTCTAATATTAAAATTTGTGTGATGGCCTGAAACATTTAAGTGTGACAAATATGCAAAATAGTAAGAAATTAGGAAGGGGGCAAATACTTTTTCACAGCACTGTATCTGTTACTGCAAATCTACCCTTTGGTTCATGTTTTTTATGTTTTTTTATATTTTCTATCTGTGGAACTTACACCTGAAACAAACACATTAGCTAATAGAAGGATGAAAGTTGTCCTATTCTTCACTTTAACTCAAACACAAACATCATGTCATGTCATTGATTCTTCTCTCCAACCCTGCTCTGTATTCAAGATTAATTATTGTTCTCTTTTGAAGTTAATGGATTACTTTGACATGCTATAAGATATAAGTCATCAAAAGTATTGCTGGGGTAATTAAGCAGATAATTTAATATAAAAGACTGCCGTTAATGATGCTGAATATAAATGCACTGAATTCAGACAGAAAGAGCTGGAGCCTGTGTTGTGTGAGATATTCAAAACTCTGTGCAGTGTGTTCATTCTTTCTTTGCCAGAGAAACAGCAAGTGAAGGGAATGATCTGACTGGTGCTTCCTCAACAGGAAATGGCAGAAAATAAGAGATGAAGCAATCTGAGGCTTCATTTTGGGGAAAAGGCAGATTGATAAAGCTATTTCCATTCATGATGTAGTCAGTCCTAATTCGTTCCATTGTCGCTGCTGCTGAAAAATAGGCCCGGGAAATCAATGTAACTTCAATGACATTGTCTTCCAAGCCTTAGTATTGTGTTTCCTTGGGAACAATACGGAGTAGAGCTTCAAATGTGCCCTCAGACAGATAGAAGGGCGTGAAAAGAAGATGTTTATATGTGACATCCATCCATAAACATCAGAGGTATGTCTGCTGCAATTACCTGCTTGTGTAAAGCATTATGTAAGGTTATGTTCCCTGTATAGAGGCAACATGATTATAATAGGACATACTGTCCATCCATCCATCCATCCATCCATATATATATATAAGTATATATATACTTTAGTATCTTCCTACTTACAACAACTTACTTATTTTCTTTCTTTCTTTTCTTTGTGGGAACAAAGGAGGACTAAGAAAAGTAAGGTTCCAGAACAACCCTTGTTGGAACAAGACCTTTACCACCTGGCCATGTCAAGGGCGTGACATGTTATCAGAGGTTTGACAGCTCTGCCACTCCTGGTGTGCAGGGGTGCAGCTGGGGCAGGCTCAGGCACCATTTCTTTAGGGGCACATCAGATAACGTCTGTTGTACCAATACATTGTCTCGGCAAAAAGACTGAGGTCAGTACCCTGGTGAGCTCAGTAGTGGTTATGGTCATTAGTATGTTGCCAGAACTGATGTCTTTCAAATATAATGTTCTTTCGCAGAGCACATCCTGAAAGCTTGAAGTATTTCAGTCATAGCTTTATGGCTGAGTCTAGTTTAGCATAGTTTAATCCTTGAAGTGATTGCTCTGCTTGTTGTAGACTTCTAATGGCTCCTGTCCCAGTGCGTGCACTAATTGTAGCATTGATGTGAGGCATACCACCTATTTGACATATTTGTTATATTCTCCTCTGGTACAGCAGGTGGCTGTATGTAGAACATTAGGTGTAACATCTAATGACAAGAAGTCATTCACTTGTAAGGCACTAGCCATATGAGTGCCACAGGGACTTAAGTGCATCACATGGAGAGAAAAGCAATAAAACTGCAAAAGCACAAATGATGTTGTGGTCAAACCGTGTTTATTGCGGTTTTAAACAGAAACAGAATTTCAGAAATCTTTCTAATTTAAGCTTGCTGATAGGCATGTACTAGCTTTTTAAAGAACTCACTCTGACACATGCCGTTAAAATGTAGGGCACTGAGACCAAAACCAATGGTGCAATAATAACTCATAATTACATTGTGTGTAGACAAAACAGTACACAATCAACAATCAGGATTCAGTGTATTGAAAATCAGTACAGAGTTTATTAAAACTGTAACCTGAATTTTGACTTTCCCACAAACTGCTGACTGATTTTTTTTTTTTTTTTAATGAACAATTCATTGTATTAATTAGCATTCTAATTATAAAATAAAGCCTATAAATGAGCTTTAAGCTGATCAAGATTAATTTAAACAAGTTTCAACACCTATGCAACTATTAGCATTTCAGTCTGATATCATAAGAGCATTCACAAAAATGTCTTTAAACACTTTTTTACACATTATACAGTAAACACAAAGATGAGAAACTTAAGCAAAACTACTTGTCTCGTGTTGTGGATACTGACAGGAAAATAAGGTTATATTAAATAGAGAAATATTAGGTGTTTCTGGGTGAAAAGTTTTTAATGTTAATTACAAAAGGGAAGCCAAAAAAAGGGCAATGAGAATGCTGAGCTTTCAAGTGTCATTAATAATGCCATCAAACACACAAAGGGAAACCATTTATGGCATACTGCCATTAGAAACTGAGTACAATTAGCTGATAATTAGCCTGATCAGCCACCGTCAGTAATCAATACAAACACACATTATTAGACCGTAAACTAATAATTAAACCACTAACTAATCACAGTCAATGAATGTCAGACAACCTTATCATAACTTTGCAGTTACCTAGTGTTTCTATGGTAGTGACAAAACATTAAAAAATATCCATACAGTATTTTGATTAAAGGGAAGCTCCCTAATACCAAAATATGACATATTAACAATTCTTTATCTGTCCACAAACACATTACCCTAGAAAAGCAAGATAAAAGGCATAACATGTCAACAGTCTTCTTGTCAATTTGGCATCAGTATAATCCACAGCATAAATCTGTGTTACTGCGCTGAAAAAGAAGCAGGTCAGATCTCACCGCATCTTAAAAAGCTAACACTCTGCAGCAATATGCTGGTCATTTTTAAAACATGTGTATTCATACTTAGATGATGCAGTGTGTGGCTGGTTGTGCTTATCAGATAAAATTGTTAGCTAGCAAGTTAGCTGTTAATGTTTATGGACTGGGTGAAATCTAATTTACTGTTGATGTTTAGCATGCTGATGAAGACACTGAGAAATGTGTTTATTTCCTGCATTGCATGTAGTTTTAAAATCCACAGCTTTCTTTAAAGGGCACGACAGCCAGTTGAGGACAGGGCAAACTGGCTGTGTGGAGGAAGGGGCAGTGGCTACACTCTGGTGCATCCACAGCACGGACCGTTTGGCCGTGGTATAATTCCTGTCCTCAATGTTACTAAAATTTACTGTAAATGACATCTTAAGCTTAAGTACAGTTGATCAATGTACAATACTGAGCATTTTGAACAAAGTTTGAATGCAATGGGACTGAAGGGGCCTTGATTAACATGACTGCATTATATCCTTCTGAGACCCAGCCTATTCATTTGTGTCCTCTGTAGTGGACATTTGGTTCTGGTCTATATCTTTTGACTCATTTGAGCTACCCTACTAAGGCCTGGTGTGCTCAGTAGAGGACATCCTGGCCTTTCCAATGATATCTCATGTGTTTGGGTGGGATGAGGGAACTTTGTTTTCATGCTGAGACAAAATGGAGACTGCAGCAAAACACAAATGCCAGGAAAAGAGAAAAGGTAAGTCAAATATTGTTAAGATATTGTTTGTTTGTTTTTTAACTGTGGTAATCATATATTTTCTTGTTTATGAACATGTCAGGAATTATAAATTGGAGTTAGAGTAGGTTAAATTTAGGAGGTAGGTTAAATTTAGAAAAAATAACAGTAACTTTATGAATGTTTAATAATGTCTGTTTTGTTCAGCAGTTCAGCAGAACATACAGGCCAAATGTTCAGTTTCATTTAAAAAATGGACTGACATTCTTGTTTTCTTGTCAGCCTATTATGATTTCGTTTTGTTATGGTAAAATCGGTCTGTTGTCAACTACAGTGGACATGCTGTAAAATCTAAAATAAAAAATCTGGAAGGCAGGAAATCACAAAAAAACCTAAATTGAAAGATACTTTTTTCCTTGGTTCTCAGGAGGATATAATTCATGAACTATACATGTAATCTTAATGAGCTTAAGTAGGGTTGATTAGTGTGTAAAGAATTTTAAGATCTGAATGGAGTTTGTATTGAATAGCAAATTTCATTTAAGCTTTTTATTACCAAGTGTTTCCCCTCACATGTCTCTCAGTGTGTAGGGGAATATTTGTTTGAAATATTTGTTTGTCTGGAGGGTGATGGTTCTCAGTATGGAACTGAAAGTTCTCATATTTTAAAGTTGCTTGCAGTTGCAATCCTTATGTTGCACATTCCTCATTGTTAGCAAGGCCTTGGGATGTTTGGCCTTGTTTGATGATACATGTTATGACCAATGTTTTATTAGAAGGACAGAATTGTGTCCACCAATATTTCAGTGAACTTGTTTGCATTATCTTTGAAGGGAAGTTATATTACATCATTCTTATGTGCCTTCTCAGAGACTACAAGACAGCACTGCTGTGTTTCAGAACCATGGACAGCTGAGAGAGAGAGAGGTAAACATGGAAGCTTTAAACAAAGCCTTTTTCTAAGGCTTTAACCTATAACCCCAATGTATTCTGAGGGTTCTATGAAGAACCATATTCTATTCTACAGATTAGGTAAAAACGTATTGAATCTCATGTATTGTGTTCATCTGATATTTAACAATCTGTGTTACAATGACCAATTTTTAAACTAAGAAAACATTCAAAGAAATTTTAAAGAGTAAAAAAAAATGTATTTAAAAATCTTGGAACAATGATGGATAAGGAGGGGTTAGGATAAGGGAACAGAACAGGAGAGGCTACGTGTACGTCCCAGGGGACCATGTCAAAACTGAGCAAATGACCAGTGAAATCAACAACATGGCGGAGAGGACACAAGCCAGGCACATCAGGCTGTACACATCCTCAGCAGGTGAATTTACGTAATCTCCAGCAATGTGACACAAAAAAGGAGAAAAAAAAGAAATAACATACCGCCACAGTCCATAGTACCATAGTTTTGTCTACTTTCTACTACCCACACAGGTAAATAGTCTATTCAAGTCCGTCAATGAAAATGAGTTCTCAGCTCTGGGTACTGGACTCCAAAGGCAAAGTTAAGGGACATTAATGCACATGGAATTTGATTTGTACATGCTGCTGTCCACAGTCGTATAGCATCCAGGTATGGGGTTTTCCTATGTTTCTGCAAAGGGTTTCTCTCCTTATGGAGTATGATTGCTGGAGTAGACACAATTGATTTCTATGTAACAGCAACAAAAACATACAATATCAATAAGTAAAATAAAGTAAATCTTGACTGCCACAGTATGCCAGCATTGATAACACCTGTCCTCAGACAAAGCAGTTATGAAACAGCTGTGAGTTAAGTGTTCAGAAAGGATGAGTCTGCTCTGAAAATGGAAGGCAGCAGTAATATCACTGCATCCTGAATGAGTCCTGAGGAAATCACTTTGTTATGTAACTGTTTTTAAGGGATGTTTTAGTATTATGCATGTGATAAACATACAGATCCCTTGTCTTACTGAATCATCCAGGTCCAGTCACTGATTTCCCTCTAGCAGTGCTCCTTTAGGTCACACAGTGATGCTCTTTCAACAGTCTTCGTTACCCTTTGATTCAACTCCATTTTGCGATCAGCATGTAAAAGGAATTCCTCCTTTATCTCCCACAGTAGCTGAAAGTAGGAACAAAAAGTATTTGCTCCAAATATTTGACTATTATTATAAGCAATAATACGCATGAAATAAAATATGATCATATCAACGCTTGAAGATACCAAACATTTTAGGAAACTTCATTGCTGGAAACGTTTTGATCATTTCCTCAGCCTATGCATTTACCTTGAAGGTTTTTTTGGTATGCTTAGGTATACTTCAAATGTGGTTGTGCATATATTGACATATTACAGATATGAGCTTAAATGTCCCTTTCCACAGTCTCTGTACTCCTGAGCCTGTGGAAAGTGTATTGCATTGTTTCCTGCTGAACTGACTGAAATGACAACCAAAACAACAGAACACACTTTCCATATGAATGCAAATGTATGAAATATTCTAGATATGTATACTCATCCATACAGTTGGCACGTTTATGTGGAGAAGCTGGCTTGACTGAGTCAGTGAATGGTGCCTCCTTCCAGATCCTGCCACAGCAAATGTTGTATGCATTTGTTGCATCATTGAAGCACCAGTGAGGAAATCATTTCCTTTTTTTTTTAGAGACTCATTTAAAGCATCCAACAGCCAAGAGAGGATCATTTTACTGTCCTCAACATTGCCAAGATACATTAACTTCAAGCCACTTTGTAAAATGCAGCTATACAGTAGAGACAGTCAGAGTCTTCAAATATGAACGTTAAGTGAATGTGTGTCTAATTTATTTTGTATTGAGGTACAGCATGTACAGTAGCTATATTTATACAATGGAGTGGGACGTGAACATATACTAAGACTAATTTTATTTCTACTCACATGTCCTGAAACAACTTTTTTCCCACATGAAAGGGATACATGAGTTTGACCAGGCTTAGTAATCTACATTGTTTGGCTGCTGAGGATGTCATATAGTACTTGGATAAGAACCAATTTCATCTTAGTTCTCTGAGGTGCATCCTGTACCTGGGGAAGATAAACAGTGAAAGTGAAAGAAGCCAGGCTGTTTGCTTAGCATGAGGTCTTCTGTCAAAATGCAATAACGTGTTAGACTGGGACTAGACTAAAACAAAGTTCATCAGTACTAGTCTCAGTACATAACAACACGGAGGACTTAAAAAACTGGGACCTCCTCTCCAAGAACTACATCAAGGAGGAAAAGGTTTGATGAAATACTGATAGATCTTATATTCCTTATGACTATTATGACCTCAAAGCATGCATCAAATATATTTTTTGCTTGAGGGTTAGATGTAGACTGATGGATGATTGGGGTTGGGCTAAACAATGGAGGAATGAAGGAGAAATGAGAACTGTTATACTGTTGTCAGTTTTTTATTGTAATTTCCTGGTTGCTCTTTTAAATAATTATTTTGTAACTGTATGACATACTTCAAGTTCTTTAAGCCTTTTAGTCCAATAAAGATTACTAATTTTGCTAATTTATCAATGTAGCTTACTATTATGAAAACCTTACATTGGCTCTGTTTTGGTAGTTAGTTGCATGTGTCAAACAGAAACATGTGTTGTGTGATATAAATAAAGTAACATAACAGAGTTTACGTTAGTCAGTAATTGCCGGTTTTTCATGGTAAAATGTATTTTAAAACGATAACGTCAAGTTAAAAACATGTCGGTCAAAAAGTCCGGTCATTGTATCTTTGCCTGCAGGCGCTAAGTTAACGTTAGCTTAGCCACAAGCTATTATGAGCGGTGTTGACCAGGTGAGGTGAAGTTCATGTGAACAATGAATCGAGTCTGCGGTTGTAGTTTCACAACCACAGCGTACAGTAAGGTTTTACTAACAAGCCAAAATTGAGACTTTTGTTTATCATAGCATGCTTGAATCTGAAAATCGACATTAGTAAAATTGTCAAGATACATTAACTTCAAGGCATTTTCAAGCCAAATTGTTGTAAATTCAGCTGCTGGCTGAGACAGTGGCCCCTCCTCCCTCTGCCTGCTGCAGGCTCTGACAGCCTCACAGAGGACAGGACAACAGACTGCATGTCTGTGTTATTGAATTTCACTCAGTATTGTCAGGAATATTGTTTATTTTGAGAATTTGGGTTCTTTTTACCCATATAGTCTGGTCGTTTTCTTGTACACTCCATGCTTTTATGAGTTAATGTTTTGTGTACTTTACAAGACTAATAGGGTAATAGGGTGTAATTGGAGTCTTTCTATGTATTTATTCAGCATAACCAATTTCCTTTTTTTCCCAATCACAGAATCATCATCATGTCTGCCAAGCTTCGAGTCATACTGCAAGAAGAAATACGGAAGCTTCCCTTGTCCTTAGGAATCCCACAGACAGTGAATGATTTGAACCATATTGTGCAAGAGACATTTGCAATTGAACAAGACTGTACTTTGCAGTTCCAGGACCAATAATTTGATGGTCAGTTTTTTACTCTACTTGAAACTAGTGACATAAAGGACAAAGAAACCATCAAGGTCATTCTTGCTGAACCAGTAATCACATTAGAAGTTGAAAATTATTTGCCTGCTGTAGGACTCCAAGACAGCTTTGACAGCAGTGGTACTGACCTCTTGAAAGATGTTGCTTCCAGTTCCACTGCATCCAGTGACACCATAATTCTGTCTCCTCCAAGGAGCACCTCCTCCCTTCGTTCTGTGTCATGGCCAGTTCAGTTTGAGATACCTACCTTCTCCTTTGACACTGAGGTCATTCTACAAGCTGCAAATGAAGCCTACCAAAAGGACAGAACCCTACTTAACAATCCTTCTGTAAAATCCAACATTTTGGACAAACTAGCAGAGAGCATCTTTGTCTACACTGCTTATTCTTCACAAGCACAAAGGGAGCAGTTTGCTGAGGCCCTGGTTATGAAGCATCCGTGTTTGCGGGAGCCAGTGTCCTTCAGTGGTTTGGCACAACAGCCTTAAGTACAAGATGGGCGATTGCAGAGCAAAGGTCAGACACCTTGGACTACTAGAGCTAAATGTAAACAGTCTGAAAAGAAAATCAGCTGCTGGCAGCACTCCAGCAAAAAACATGAAAAGGGCAAAGAAATCTGAGGTAAACTACCTGCCACCTCCTCCTCAAGGTGGAACAGATGAAACCCTTGATGAGGACAGAGTGGAACTTCTTTGCGAATACAAGAAAAGAGACATCAATAAAGTCATCAATGAGAAGATGTCGAAAACCATCTCACTGCGTCAAAGTGATGTAATCCTCAAGAAACCACCTGTAGTTGACTTTAAAGTTTGGTGGCCTGCCCTGTTTGAATTTTCCCAGGTTTGTTAAATTGTGTCTTCTTTAATACAGGGTGTTTGTGACAAAGTTTCAAATTGAAACTCTCTATTTTGAAATAATTAGAATTGCCTTGTGTAACCAGCAGGTTAGGTCTGCCCTGCCACTGGGGGTCGTAGTGCTGTAACAGCAATGTCCCCATCTCTTCCAGTCCCGCACCTGCAGCGAGGCTCCTAATCAGCACCATTAGCAGCACATAAATGCAGGTAGCGGCGCACCAGCCGATCTCTCTCTCTCTCCTGCTGCTGCTTCCTGTTTGGTGCTGTTACACTTCGCAAAAGACAACGATGACGCTGTCCGTGTGTTCGCCGTGGCCGTTCAACTTTAGCGTTGATCTGGTGTTGTACAGCCAAGCAGTGACTGCCACTGTTGCTTTGTACTTGTTGAAACTCACTGGAATTTTTCATTTCTTTATTGAGTGCTAGGTTTTATTCAGTGATTTTATGCATGTATTTTTTATTATTTATGTTTTAGTATATTCTTAATTCATTTTACATTTTACCAATGATTGTAGCTTGTTTTAGGGTTGGAGGCTTGTTTTTGTATAACTACGTTTTAAAACTTGCTGATTCATAGAGAGGTGGCCTAGTGCTTTACCGTTTAAAAGGTGGCTGTGTGATTTTACTTATTTATTCCCTTGTGTGTTCTTTTATATTTTAGTGTGCTTTGTTAGCAGTGTTTTATTTTAATGACAACCTGTAAGTGTGACACCTCCACCTCCCTATTTTATATATTTTTTGTAGGTTCTTCATAGTAGGTCTTTTTTTTAATTATTTTAAAGTCACTGAAGCCTAGACACTGAAAAATCTTCCTTCAGTTTTAGATTCTTTTATGTCATATCGTTTGGGGTGATTTGCAGATTAAAAACAAAAGAAAACTCTTTTTATCAACTCAAAACCACATCTCTGTTAAAGTCTTTGTGAAGCTTACCTGTGTGTTCAAAGTAATAATTAATAATATGATGTATTCCCTGGGTGAAATTCCCAGGGTGGCGTTGTCGGCTGTTAACTCAGTTTAACTCCAGTTTAGCCAAGACCTTATTGGGTTACACTTGTTTGACATTATAACTGCCATTATTCCTCAACCTGACACTTTCTGAAGTGAAAGGTGCTCATGTCTTTCTGTTCATACCTTATTGCTAGGAGTGCCTCTGCTGATAAATCCTTGGTTTATCAGTGTGAGGCAAGTGTCATTACTTGAGGTAGCTGCTGGGTGTTGGCATATACCAGGCTGAGTAGCGAGCTTGTATATTTCCAAATGAAATGGGTAGGCTAGTAAAAGGATTTTGACTGTATTACCAGTGAAAACAAATGAGCAGAATGCTAATCTTTTGACACTAGAATAAATTCAAAACTATACTTGATTACTTGTGAGGCAAAATGAGCAGTTTTCTTAACTGATGAAGCTGTGAGGAAAAAAGCTGTGCTTATCGAATTACCCGTGTCATTTGCTGGAACTACTAATGATAAACCATGTTCTTGAAACCCTGTTTCTCTTGCTCTGTGTGTCTAATTATCTTATTTCTTTATCTTCAGGATTCAGGATTCAGGATTCCTTTATTGATCCCCGAGGGGAAATTGTTTTGTAGCGGTGCTCCATACAGATAGAATTATAGAGTTAGAATGAAATTAGAAAGAAAGAAAAGAGGAAGAAATAGCAATATAGAAACCAAAATATTTATACTAAGAATATATATATAAAACAAAATATACAACACAATAAAATGTACAGCAAAAAACAAAATATAAATACTGAACATTGGATGTGCAAATTGAAGTTTGGTGTGCAAAACTGAAATTGGAAAATATATGTCAGAATAGGCAGTGAAAAGTCCAAGGGCCATTCAGAGGGAGGAGTTGTACAGGTTGATGGCCACAGGCAGGAATGATTTCCTGTGTCGTTCAGTCTTGAGTTTTGGTGGGATGAATCTCTCACTGAAAGTACTCCTGTACCTGGCCAGCACATCATGAAGTAGGTGTGAGACGCTGTCCAAGATAGTTTGTAACTTAGTCAGCATCCTCCTCTCTGACAACACCGTCAGAGAGTCACACTCCATCCCCACAACGTCACTGGCTTTGCGGATCAGTTTGTTGAGTCTGTTGGCGTCCGCCATACTCAGCCTGCTGCCCCAGCATGCAACAACGTAGAGAATAGCACTAGCCACCACAGACTCATAGAAAATCCTGAGCATAGTCCGGCAGATGTTGAAGGACCTTAGTCGCCTCAGAAAATAAAGACGACTCTGGCCCTTCCTGTAGAGAGCCTGGGGAAGATGGACCAATGCATGCCCAAGCTGCTGAGCCTGTATAAGAGGAAGTCATGTTAAATGAGGCACGTTCTTACAAAAATGTAGCAACATTGTGTATGTGTAGTAACATTCGGTGGCCGAACATAATCGCTTTCCATATTTTTGTAAAACAACAGTGTTGAGTCCCGAAGAGAGGCTGTGATCAGAGGCCTCATTCTCTACCTAGGTGAAAAGCCAGAGGAGTTGATCAAGGACTATCAGGTAAAAAAAAAAGATATATACCTCTGCCACTTTGATTCAGAGCCCTGCATGTATGAGACAACAGTATGCAATCTATGATAGCTGATGCCTTTCTGAATTCATGTGTACATGTTTCTACTGAAGTATTCATCTTTATTCAGCTCCCCATCGTTTAGTTGGCTCAATATCCAACTTGGGATCCAGTCTCTAATGCTTTTTATAGGCTTGTTTTATGTACGTGAGTCCTGAAATCAATAGTAAGACTAGTGTGGATTTGGGTTTGTAGAGGCTATAAAGACAAGTCGTGACCAAAATTTCTGATTTTTTTTTCAACCATTCCATTAATTTAAGTGGGGCTGTTGGGACCTAAGATGGAACAAATATCACTCTGTCAGCAACACAGAACAGTATAATGGTCAATTAAAATAACCAGCAGGTGGCAGCTGTGCATAATAGATAATATTTCCTTTCTAATTCAATTAATTAGCAGCCTTTTTTTTTTTTTTTTTTTTTTTTGTTAACACAAATAAACCTTAAAAGTGAAGTTTAAGTCTAACTACATTAGGGCTCAGCAAGTTTCAAGAGTGTACATTTAATTTTAGCTGGGATTACCAAATTGGTGGATGCATAGTAAACAGAACTATATTATGAATAATATTCAATCGGTCACAGCACTTCAACACATTTTGTGTCCCCCTTTGTCCTCTAATGTAAGAAAACTCACGAGTGTAATGTAAGAAAACTCAGGACAAACATCAGACATAATCATCACCAAACATAAACAGCATTGTTTATGCTTTCACATAATGCTTTTGTGTAAACTTAATTTTGTTGTTGATTGACATTAAGATGTCTTAAGTGGTATTCGAAGAGTCTAAAAGCATTAAAGTCAATTTGCTGATAACCTGATTTATTCCCTCTGGTATATTTTACAGATTATTGACAATGATGATGCTGCAGCTGTGTATTCCTACATTTGTCCTCAACATCTTTGTGGTCAGCAAAATCAGGGATGGAGGTCTTGACAAGCAAACAGGAATAGCCATCGAGGGAACAGAGGTCCTTTTTGGTATTTCCAATGTTGCACTTGCTTGTGCCAACCTAATGGGCCTCATATATTCCTTGGAACTAAGCTACCCTAAGAAACTGAAATATACCTTTGAGGTTATTCAGAAGATCTTGCTAGAGCTGGAAGATGCAAACAAAAAAATGTCCTTTAATAAAGAACTCACAGTAAGACAGATTCCTTTGGTCCGTGTCGTAGGTACTGTTTGTATTAGTTGTCCTGTGCTCGGCATGGAAAATGTGTCAGGCTGATTTAAACATTCATAGAAAGAGACATCAAATATTGATGTTAAGAGATGGAAAAGATACTTAAATTACTTTTACACTAAAAGCAGCGCATGGCCCGCATATGAATGCCGATTCTACCTTTTCCCACTGAAGACAAAATGATGTTGTTGGCGTCAACGGATTGTACTCGGTTTGACCACTGGGACTGACCTCTTTAGAATAACACTGAAATTGTTTTATGCAGTATTTTCAGTTTCTGGAATGCTTAAGTAAAAACCAGTTCCCAAATACTGTACAGCAAACAAAATAAAAAATAATGAGTTTTATTGAAAGTGAAACCATGCAGCATGGACAAAATTTAGACAATAATAATATATGGCTTTAGTGGTCACATCTATTTTTGATCAAATCATTCTGATAAACTGTTTTCTGTTGTAGCTGCTACCACTCAATTTCATTATAATCTGACATTAACTGTGGTGGTTGCTGTTTCTTGTTCCTATCAATTTCCTGGTTCCAGTACTTTGTATTTTATTTGATCAAGAAAAGACATCAAAATAAGCTGGAAGCAAAAAAAAATTAGACTGAGACATAAACAGGTTATCCTCAGCAATGAGATATAGCATTTCACCAGTCTATCATTGGACTAACACATGTAGGCAGAAATAAAAATAGAAATACATTCAAACCTATGGGTATTTTAGCATCTTAAATCTACCTGTAGGAGCTTCATATTTCTATTTCTATTTCTAAAAATATAGGTTGCAACTGGTTATCTGAACGTAACTTCAGTAAAGTCCTCACACCCAGTCGTCCCACCCACTTGAGCAAGGACCCTCTCACACTCTATACACAGGCTGTGTAGTGAAATCTGGAATTCAGCGGCGGAGCAGCAGCAACAGTGTGTGTTTGCACAGGATGCATTCAGGCACAGTGTGTAGACTTGATTAATTTAGGTCACGTGTGTTTTGGCAAAGTTAGGCACATAAATGAAAGAAAAAGGATTGGTAGTCTAAAAAGACACTGGGTCAAAGTTAAATTGCAAGTGAAATGTACGCTGTTGTGTGGCCTGCGTGTACAGCTGGTAATGTACAAAATGCTTCATTTTACAACCAAAACTGTCACCTCTATTAAACTTGACTTTTTACTGGATGCCCTACACTGAAAAACGACATGACCTGACATAAATTTGGTTTATGGATTAGCAGAAACCAATCATTCATCAAGCCTAATAAAATGTAGCATTAAACCAGCAATAAACATGTGGCGACAAAGTGATTGACTTTGAACCATTTAAACCAATCATGATTTGTCAGTGTATTAAGATGGAGGAGAAAGTTGTCACTTGTTGATTTAGAGGCATGTTGTTTCCCTCTCTGGGCAAGACTATCAGTGGGAGTCTTCCACAATGTCTATGTTTGCCCAGATGCTTTGATCCCAGTCCGCCCAGCTTAGTTATGTGCTTGTGTACATGTCTTCAAATGTCATTGTTGTTGCCAAGTACAAGTGTAAATGCAGTCAAGACACACTGAGTATGCATTGAGATCCAATCACTCAGACCACTTTCAGAAGTGGTCTAGGGCTCATATGGCTACACTTCTTTTCAGCAGTATCTCCACAAATGTGTCCTGGGCTGCACTGAGGGACTGCCTACTCAATTGACTACCCGCCATAAACATGAGTAGTAGTACTCCAGTAAAAGCAGCCTTATTGCTTCCCAGTCTTTCTCTGTATTTAAAGGATAATTAGTGCTTTGGTCAGAGAATAGAAAATGGAATGCATGGTTTGGTTCTCGGATAATTACTACATTAACCTGTCACCCATTTCTTCTCCAGTATTTCTTCTTACTTTCCTTATGTACTTGTTCGATAATACTTGATTTATTTGTCTTTTTTCTTTCTTTTAAGACACGGAATTCCACTGAAAGTCAATTTGTCGGCGTATTAGTGACATAAGTGTTACTTCAGTGAAAGCAAGTTCATAGTTTTCCAATGTGTATTCATCAAAGACAGATGATACCTAAACAAATTTTTGTAACGGAACTGGTAGCATTACAACACAAACGGTAATTACAATCAAGTAAGAAGAGGATGTTATAAAGGCTGGAATTGTAATCAGACTGTGGAAATAGAAACTTCAGAGTTTATTGATTTATACAAGTTCTAATGTTGGCTGGATAAAAACCGTCACCTGATTCCCATCTCTTGAGTACCTAGTGTGTAGGCTGAGCTAAAAATGTATTTAAAAGTTTAAATTAGTCAAATCAAGTGGATATCTCTCAGCACTAGCACTGTTGCAGTTGAGTTGGAGATGTTACAGATGAGACGGAACTAGGCAAACCAATAAACTGGCACTGAAGTGTGTGCACAGCACAACAAGTATGTACTCTGTGCAAGGTACCATATGCCACCAAAGTCCTCTTCTCCACTCATCTCACCCATCTGCCAAAGAAAGTGCATGTTTGCATGCTTCCATACAACTGGAGAAGACAGGACTTCTAGGAGAACCGGGCAGGAGGTCAGATGCAAAGGCAGAACCCTGTTGGAGGCCGGGCTGAGGCTCACAACAGGGCACCAGGGCTGGAGAGCAGAGATAGGGAGAGTGTCGAGGGAACAGTGGAGCCAGGGAAACAAGAGGCTGCTGCAGCTCCGCGGGATCAGGAGAATGCTGTCAACACTGGCACTGAGGAACTCAGGAACTGGTAACAGCTGCAGCTGCAGCTCAGTGTATTGTTACGGCAAAGTAACTAGAGGCTGTTGCAGCTCAAGTGTGGGTGTCAACGGGATTGCCAACAGACAACCAGGAACAGGTACTGGCTGGGCCACTGACTGGGAACAAGGAACAGGTGTCTGTCAAACTGCAAAGTCAGACTCTGAAATGGGAGAGACCTCAGCCAGGTTTCTGGGGAGCAGGACCTCCAAGGCGCTGTACAACAGAACCTCCACAGTGCTGTGCAGCAATAAAGACAAGGAGCTGGGCAGCTGAGAGGTACGATGTCAGTGAGTCATGCTTCATTCTGGAAGGCTTCCCTGAAGGTGGCTCAAGGGCAGGATCATGCAGGGATCTGGCTGGTTTCATGCTAGCTGACTGGTTAACTGGCAGGAGGCTACCAGTCTGAATTCGAACTTATCCTTTCAGTATGAAGAACTTCAAAATGAAACTGAAAACCTCACTCGCAGGAGAAATTGTCCTGGCATGCACACAAAATTAAATCCTTTCACAGTTTGTTCCCACTACCACCACACACATACAGTACACACACACACACACACACACACACACACACACGCACACACACACACACACACACACACACACACACACACACATATCCTTCTCTTGGAACATTATTTGCATTTAAGGCACTGTGCTAATTTCATGAAATTTCATGAGACCAGGCTGATTAATTTCAACTTCATGGTAATTTTGTTTTTTTGAGTAATTTACTTTCTGGGAGATACACATACTTTTCACAAAATTATTATAAAATTAACATCTTTAGTCAAATTACATTGTTATTCATCATCATCTGGAGTTATTCAGGCAGCCTCCTGTAAAATGCAGACAACTGCGCCAATACTCTGTTGTTGCTTTTTATGTATTGGGGCTCATTTGCACATGCTATATATTATGTTCATTGGAGCAGTTGGGGGCCTCACCAGTGAGATTAATAGGTTGCTTTATTTTAAATGAAAATGCTTATTAGTGCTGATACTACCCAGGGTCCCTGGCAATAACCATTTTTCATCAGATGAGCCCCCCTAAATGCTCACCATCTTACAGTGTAAGGTGTTAGAATGTTGCAATGAGGACATAATCCTGACCAGAGGATGATTTAGTGAGAAAGTTTTATTGAGATGGGGGGAATGGAGGTGAAGTTGAGAGGTGACGATAGCAGAGCAGGGTGTGAGCAAGGCAGACAAACTGGCAATGATCCTGAGGTACAGGAAACAAGTGCAAGAACAGCAAACCGCCACAGCAGAGTGTAGGAATTAGATGACTTACTAATCCTAGGAATCAGTCTATGAATTGCAGTGGCCTTTTCTCACTAAGGTGAGAAAGAGGACAAAAAGACATTCAATGAGGGAAACAAGATGAAGGGGGAAATTTAGGGTGTAATTCACCATACCTGAGGAATTTATGATATAGTATGAACCCTGGGAACAAGGTTGCGTGCACGCCCCCAAATGGTCATTGTTTTTGAAGGAAAGATTTACCATTACCAGATACATGTGACAACTAGTTGTCCTTTTTGTTGTTAAACAGTATAAAAGCCAAGACATTGTTGAGATCTGCAGAGAACGCTCTGCATGAGTCTTCCCTCCACGCTGCATGTATTAAAGAGATTCATCACACCGAGTCTATAATTCTTCAGAGAATTAGCAACTCTTAACAAGCAACAAGGAGAATTTCCCTTACAAGAATGATCTAGCAATGAGGGCAAGGACAAGGAGCAGATGTACTGCTTAGGTGATGAGTAGATTGAAGGCAGCTGTGCAGGTTGGTCAGGTGCGGAGAATGAGCAGCAATAAGAGCTGGAGAATGCTGGGAAGAAATGGAAAGAGGCCGCACACACATAAACACACACACACACACACAGGAAAACAGGAGACACAGAGGAAGACAAGGGAAATTACTATTGGCTCTGTGCAGGCTCATGTTTCAGTTTTAAATATATTTAGCCACATTTTGCAATTTTGTAGTTTTTAAGTTTGCTGTAACATGGTGTTTGTCCAGTAGTGTTTGTAATGTGTCCATTGAGAACATGATGATTTATGTTGGCAATTGTCATTTTTGTGCTGGTTTATACATTGAAACATTTGTGAGGTGGCTGTCACATTTCTTCACCCTTGCCATATTTAACAACAGTGTTTTGAGTTGTTCTGCTGCACTGAAAATCATAAAAGGGTTGAAATTGCTGATGGCTGCTGAACACTAAATACCTGGCAGTAACATTTGATGGACTGTGCGGCTCAAGACAGTCCATCAACATGATATCAGGATGGACATGTTGACCTTTTAAATACTATGTCTTGGTGACATTTTAAATGTGTTTCAGCATTTTAAACCTGTTAGGTTGACACTTTCAGCATTGTGACAGTGCTTCACCTTTAACCACACAGGAATTGATTTTGGAAATGGCCGGACAGCCATTAATGCATTTTATCAGCCACCCTTTCTAAGAAATGGCTGTCAAAGCGATGGTTGATGTAATCTTAGTGATGTTTCGGTTACAAGCAACTTGGCTCAATGAACCGGGTTCTGAATTTATATGTAACAGAATAATAGCATGATACTATAACATATTTGTTAAATACAATGAAGAAACATCTCAATTTGGTCATAACATTAAGAGCATGGTGAGTCTCTTGTATGTTGTGTCAGTTGGCAACGTACCAAACATGATTCAATTAAAATAAAGTCTTCAATACACATGTGTAATAGTGTAGATGTTTTTACAATAGATTATTTAACATATTTCTACAAACATCTCAAATTATGTTACTCTGGAAATTCTAAAGTTTAATATAATTACATTGAATCATTTAAATGATATCCTGTATGTGCACATAAACCAATCATTGGTCAAAAAATTGCTTAATTTGGCTCAATTACAAAAGTGGTATTAAATGAAGAGCCTCTTGGGAGCTTAAAGAGCCGGCTCTTATTGCTATGCTGAGCCAAATGATCTGGCTCACTAAAAACATTCCGAATTCCCACCACTAATAATTTACCACCCAGGTTTGGTATAGCTATATCTCAGTTGCTGAAATGTTATTGCATGTGTCGTTTGTTGTTTTCTTTTGAATGTAACATTGTTTGGGTCTAATTGAAATGATCATATTTGCCCTCACAGTTACACTGGAAATTAAATTGAAAAAAAAAAGGATGGTGTCATTAAAATCAAAAGGATAAACTTGCAGGAGTTAATGTGCTCAGAAATTTTCATGGCAATGTAGGTGTTATATTATGAAATATTTTGGTGTAGCTTCAACCTGATAATCGTCAACCCTATCACCAGGCAAGAACTTTGATACTGGACAATTCTGTGAAACCCAGAATTATGTCAAATGCCAAAATTCTGTAGTATGGCCTCATGGCAACTACAGTATGGTTAAATTCAGGGAAAGATTTTACAGGGAAAAATGTTCAAGAAAAAGTATGACATTCTGAATAATTTAGAGTTAGATGAGTAGGTGATACCACTGTCATGTCTGTACATTAAATATGAAGCTTCATCTTAGCACAAAAACCCAAAGTATGGGGAAACAGCTTGCCTGACTATGTCCAAAGGTAACAAAGTGCACCTACCACCACCTCTAAAGCACACTAATGAACATGTTGTTTAATCTATACTATGTATAGTATTTCTTGGCCAGGTGCAAAACATTTCTGAAATCTTCTCAGCCCCATGAGGTTGCCTGGCAGACAAAGGAGATGCCATTGGACATACCATAAATTATCCATTGAACATATCATAAATTCTCATATATTGGCTAGGGTATTTAATTACTTCAGCTGTAGACAGTACCGGGCCTTTATTTGAATTGGGCTTATAGACAGCCTTTTATATCTAATTCCCTCTGTTTAAGGTATATTTAGCATTCAAGCCTTGAAGGGCCATCCGCAGTGGCTCAAACAGCCTCAAGCTTGACTAAGCTAGAAACATGAAACCTGGTCCAATATCTGGAAATGATGTGCAAGTGTGCAGGATTTGCATACCCTATAACAGGGCCTCTTAAAGTCTGGACCTTGCATCTGGACCAAACGGCAAGTCAGTCCCGACCCAGTCCATATTGTCAAATGGCAGCTGGCAGGTTACATCCACTCTGCCACATTCCCATCCGGCCTGCAGAAAATTAATGAATTTAGAAAATGGGCACATCTAAGGTTGCTCACGAGCAGCAAAGGCCCAGTCCATCCTGAGAGTGATGTTCAATCAGCTTGCCAACCCCTGGCAACAAGCCAAAAAGCCCTAATTCATAGTTCACCTCTACGGATAGTCAGGAAGAATCGCAAAACCTGTCTATTAGTCTCAAACTGTGTATTTTTTTCTTCTTACTGAGATCCTGGAAAGGGTGTCTGGATGTCCATACATCGGAGGTTTGAGTAAGGAGGACCCTGTGTTCTATCATCAGGATTGATGCCAGCTGGCCTGAAGTCGCATGTAAAGGGTCTTAATCACAGCTAAACATTGCAATTGCATCACATTGTTCATGTTTACTAGGATATTTTGCAGGCTGCAACATCAAATCTTACCAAGAATTGTCAGTGCACCATGCAAACAATGTTACAAACAGCATACATGGAAATTGTTCCACAAGTACACCAATATACACATTAGTGTTGCATGTTTTTGACCCTGTGGACAGTAGTTTGAAGAGGTCTTCTACATTATAGCTAAAGTAGTACAGAGTTAAAGTTTGTGACAAGGTACTATGTGTGGCCACAGAAATGTAAATATGATCTATAATGCATTTGTTCCTTTCTTTTTCAAGAAACCTGAACCCTCAGCCATATCAAGCAGAATACAGAGTTATTTCCTGTAAACAGCTGCTGTGATTTCATACTAAATATGAAAAAAATATGCTATTGGAAATACTTGCTGTGAGGACCTCAGCACAATGACAGGCTGGAAACTGATGGAACATTTCACAAATTTTATTCTCTTAGCCAACAAAAAAGCACAACAGCTGACAGGGCTATCTAAGGCAACCGTCAAACTATAACACAGAAAACAACAACTAGAATTATGATACTCTATTGTACTCATGCGCAAAATCTGATTCAACATTCATGAGACAGAAAATAGAAACAGTGGGTGTATATATAGGACTGTGAAACAGGTGAAGACCATGTTTAGACAAGGAAGATATTGGCTCAAAATTCCCACTGGTGGAAGCCCTCCAGACTGCTGTGGACAGGGCAGAGAGAGGGCACTCTTAATAGCACCCTTGCTGTTCCTAGTAGCAAGATCAGCACCCTGGAGAGCACCATGGCGCCCAGGACTGGTAGTTTCATGAATACTGTGAAAAAGGCTTTTTCTCTCTCTCACTGTCCCAATAATAATAAGTTGAGGTCTAACGGTCATTGTCTAACAGTCAAACACATGCTAATTTCTAAAAATAACAAAGGGGTGCCCAGATGTTTCTTCTGGGTTTTGGGCTGGATCAGATGGGATGGTAAGGCTAGTAAGGCTGCTGAACTGTCATATTGATGGTGATTAGCTTACCTTTTGGTAATTTAATGATTTCCAACTTTGCCTGGCTTACCTCCCATTTTTCACTCTCAAAATAAATCTAGGTGAGCAAATAAGCATTCCCCCTTTCACTCCAGTCATGAAATTAGAAAAGCTTGATAACATTTGAACATTCGATTTCATTTGATTCAGATGCTCACCTAACAGATCACAAAGTATAGTACAAGCCACACAGTGGGTGGACAAAGAATGACAAGAAAATAACCTTTGTTTTGTTGAGGATTAATGTAATGTGTGAGCATGTTTATGACAAGCAATGTGAGCGAGTCTATTCTGACACAGAATAGGTCCAATAATGATTGACTGGTAAGGTTTCGTGACCTGGTCCACAGTCCTCACACCTTTATTTTTTCTCCTCAAAGGCACAGTAACCTACTTGTGGGGTTGCAAATGCTTATTATTCATAGGGAGTATTAAGGACAGATGTTGATTAGTGCACTGCCTGCATCAATGTTCCAAGGACCAAATATAATTATGTTAAGTCATGAGGAACTCAAAAATATTCATATTATAACATTTTTAACATTGTGTAAGAGTCTATTTTCACTCAAGCAACCAAGTAATTTTGTTGTCTAAAACTGAGGCCAAGTTGCAACTGCAAAAGTAAAAATAAAAAAGAAATGAAACTGAAAGCAACGAGTAAACCAAGTTTCAAAATAACAAGACAACAATACAAAAATAAGTTCCACACAGGACAGAAACCCCAGTCTCCAAGGTGAAAGTCCAATGCTTGACCCATTCAGGCAACAGTGACTTTGTCTCTGTCACAGCAACATTAATTATCATGTTGTAGGAACAACACCAACATGGGGACTTCAAATAAACCTCTTGTGGCACCTGTGACAACTAGTGGCACCCTGTGGCAGCTACTGGCAGCTGGTGGCACTCTGTGGCACCAACCACAGGCTGTCACTAGCTACCATAGAGTGCCACAGGCTGCCACTGTGGTGTCATTACCTGCCAGTGCCACTGGAAGGATCTTGCCCATGACTGCAATCTAAATTTGTGATGTTGACTGACAGCTGGTTTCATTATACATAATATAACACTTTTCAGTATTTTCTGCAGTTTCCAATGAATGAACACCAAAATGATGAATTAAAGTTATTAGAAAATATGTTTTTGTAAGTGCTTCTAAAGGCAACTGAACTTGTTTGTGGTTTCAGTTGCCTTTGGAAGCACTTAGAAGTACCATGACCTGAATGAATGAGAATCTTCACAGATGTATTGCGACATTAACAGTTATACCGAGATTCCACCGGGTGTGTCTCTGTGATGTTGTGTATGCAATGTGTTACTGGATTCACTGTACTGTCACTGTGGTGTCTGACTTTCTGTATTACTCGTTCTACTCTGTGCAGACTGACATATTGTCTGTCAAAAATAGACTTGTCGCATATTCTCCACAGAGCAGAATGGAGATACATATCTGGGATGCTTCTGAAACACAGACAGAAGGCACCCAGTAGAATTGCACACATTGTCAACGATGGCAGTGATCAGCTGCATCAGACAGGTTGCAGAAGGAATGCAGACATAACGTGCCTGGTGGACACATGGCTCAATTGTTCAGGCCCAGCCTTGGTTTTGTTAAATGTTTTGCAGATGCTAATGTATCCTCTATTATCATAACTATTAACTATAACTATCTATTATCATTATACACTATTAATGAAAAAAAACAAAAAAAAACAACGATTAACCAAAGACAAGGTGATAACAGCCAGAGCACTATTTCTATTGATTAGTAATGTTGGTAATGTCAGTAGCCTATGTTCCTTAATTACACTAAAGTTAGTGATCCACGCATTAAAGAGGAGATGAAATAGTGAAATATATAAAAAATTCTAACTTCAATTAATTAATTAGATCTACCACAATGAACATGATATTAGAAAAATTAGCAATTGTTAAGAAAATTCATTTTTTTAATACATCTTGATATTGTATTTGGAACCTATCATGCCATCATCTTTGTTTTCACTAGTGTACTCGGAAGTTTGAGTACAACAGTGTTCTTTAAAGTAGTTAAGTGGTGAGTTGAATCTCAGAATTTTGATGAAATTGAAAGAATCACAGACAAAGTAAAAAAAAAAAAAAAAACAATTGCCAATGCTTTCGAGCCATTAAGAGCAAATATAGTAGTAAGACCTCTTTCCACGGAATCTGACAATAACGGCAAACGTGAAAGGATGCTTGACCTTGAAAGTCAGGGCATTGGGAATAATGGGACACTAGTGGTCCCAGTGTGGGGCTTGTATCCCAATGCTAAATTATGTGGAAAGTCTGTACTGTGTCCGAGAGGTTAACCTGAATAATCACATGCCAGATTGCTCATTACAACCAACATTTCAGATGTTGTGCAAGGAGAAAGAAGTATTGGAGGTCTTGGTGCCCTTCCTGAGGGACATCTTTTCTGAGACACTGCAACCAATCAGCAGTAGGTAAGCTTGGTTTAATGAATACATTTAATGGAACATTGCTGCTTAGCTGACAAATCCCACATAACACACACGTCCATCAAGTTGTCGGATCACAACAACATTTCAAGAAGCTTATCACTTTAAATTAGCTATTATAGCTAGTCTAACCCAGCAGTCACAACCACAGGCCACCATATTATGATCAACACTAGTCCCACCAAGAAGTCGTGCCAATTTTACAATGAATCAGTAAAAGAAACAGGATGACGTTCCTAGCCAGTGTCTCATCACTCATTAGGTGAGTATATAAGCTCTGCTGTTTGACTGACTCTTGCCCTACATTAATATTTTGGAAAACGGGTATTTTAGCCCGTCCATTTTCAAAAATAACATCATGCACACAACATCATTTTCAAAAATGTTGTTTACATAAACCCGGATAAATATGCCGTTGAGCGCATCATAACTATGCCAAACCAATGGGCGCAAGTGTAAACATAGGTCGCTCACATGACGTTAAGTATTTTCAGTCGCATGTTGTGACGTTTCGGAACCTAAAACACTGTTTAACTCTGTCAACAGACAGACGGTAACAGTATGCCAACACATAACCGGTGTTTTCAGAAATCTCCACTTTTGCCGGAGTTTTTAAAAATGATTGTTCTCAGTGAAAAAAACTCTGTTTGTGTGTAAACGAGAGGCCAAACCGCATGAAAACATTTGTGTTGTGTAAATGTAGGTTTGGCCAGGTTGTTTCTCTGTAGTAATGCAAGACTTTCCAGCACTCACATTCAGACTGATCTCCTGGTTTTGACGTCACCTGTTCCTGACCTGCCCCGCTCTCCATTTTGCTACATTCAGACTCCATCTGCCTGTCACAGTCCTGCAAACTCTCTCTGGTCCGTTGGCGTACAGACCAATTCACCCACCAAGGGTAAAAGAGCTGTTACTGTTACATGCTGTTTGGTCTGCTTCAATGCAAGACTTTCTGTGGCTTCGGATCAAGTGCTTGCACTGACAGAGTAAATCCATCTGGGTTTCAAATTAACTCAGCACGGTACACTGTTGCCCTCATTTCCTGTTATTAGAGTGGTTTCTGTGTGTTGGCCATACTGTGTTTGGGTGAGATGTGAAAACAGATGTGAAACCCCCAACCTGGCCAGTTACCCTAGGTGCATTCAGAAAATTGTAACTGGGTCTAGTTCCACTAAAGGGGAGCACTCTCTGGGTTTGAGCCAGGTTTCAGTGATTCATTAAACACGCTGAGATTTTAAAAGAGCAAACATAACTGGAATAAGGGTCTTAGCTGGAGTGGTATTACTACAGCAGAATAATCAGATTATCTGACCTAGAAGTTGAAAACACTGAATGTATAGGGGAGTGGGTATTAGATATAGGTGCAATCCTAACAGGAATACTTCAATCGGCCACAGAGATACAGGTACCATGGAGGTACCATCAACAACAAGCACTGCAGGTAAGTACTGCGCCAAGAATTGCTTGGAATTTATTGTTCGCCTGAGGATGATCAGATGAGTGTGGGATGGAGCATTTAGCACAACACTCTCCACTCTTGACCAGGACCCACAACACTGAGGAGCAGGCTTGAGACTTGGGACATGTGAGAAGGGACCACATGTTGCTACCTAAACCCAGAAGCTTAGCTGAAAGCATCAGCTCCCCTCCTGTGGTCCAGAACCGGGCGAGGGAAGAGTGAAATTGTTCAGTACAACAGAGGCTGAGCATTTGATTAACAAGCTGGTGCCTCTGTTGCTGCTGCAGATGGAGGTCAATGCAAAGAGGAGTTTAGCTTGGGCAGTAGTGTCTCATGTCATCTTGTAACTATGAGTATGTTGGTAGGCAGTGTCCAAAAACAGCCATGATGAGGTTTAGCTGTTTCAGAGACCAGGTAACAATGGCAATAACAACCAGGCTAAAAACAAACCTGGCACTAGCTAAACAAGACAAGCAAAGGAGCAGTCACTCACTAGAAAACAAGTCCATGATCAAAGATTCAAGAACAAATCGGGTTATACTAGTATCAGTGCCAGTTGATAGAGGAGTAAAGGCAAAGGTGCCACTCCACAAGCGGCAACAAAAGTTGGTAAATCCAGTATAGAAGACAAAAGTGCCATGTGTAATGCTGCTCTGGGCTATTAGCAGTTGAAAGGCTGACACAATAACAAACTGCCATAAAGAGATAGATCTAAAATTGTAGATAAAGACAACTGATCTCTAGTTTTCACGAATCGTGCAGATGTGATGGCCAGACCAGTTGTGGTGTCCTGCTGTTGGATTAGATTGCATGTCATGCCTGTGTGTCAGAATGGGTGAACAATTCACCAAAGTGCAACTTGAATGGAAGTTTATGAGGAAGCAAAGGATAGAATAAAAAGTAAACACTGTAGTAAAAGGAGACAAAGCATATAAAACAACAGCAGACCGACTGAATCCAAAAGTAGCCCAAAAATAAAAATAATTTACTGACCTTCTAGGGTACAGTACTTGAGGAAATAATCTTAAATTCATGGAAACCTTTCTGCTATAGAAGGTTTCAAGACAAGACTCTAGAGGTTTGTTTGCTGCTTCATTTACTTTCATTTGCAATCACAATTTATATTTAATTGAAGGAAATTAAATGGAACAGACTTGAACTGAGCCACTAACTGTATCCATCTGGACAGTGTGATGACAACACTTTCAGCTTTGAATTAAATCTCCAACCTCAAGTGATCTCATCCAAAGAAAGTTCTTTTGCTAACTTTATGTCAAGGAAATACTGACTCAACTTATTTTAGCTTTAATAATGTATCTTTCCTGTACATTTAAATTATACCCACATACACACACACACAAAAAAAGAAAGAGTAACAAACAAATAATTCTGATCACCTTGTGTGTGCATTTGTGTGTTGTATGTATGAAAAGACAGCAGCAGAAGGAAAGGTAAGTGCATTTTTTTTTCTCCTGTTCATTGAGCAGGTAATCATGTAGATTCATGCTGAGAGCTGTGGTTTCATACACAACATGCTTAGGTATTGTGCTGCAGGGAGGCACTGCTATCAAGGCTATCCAGTGAAGCATGGATGCTGCTTTGTGAGTGTGCATGTGAATTGCATGCCTGGCTGCATGTTTACTTCAGCGTGTAGTGTACACACAATTACAGAGGCATGATTACCTTCAAGCCTAGTTGGAAAATGTATTTGATCAGTACTTGAAAGGAAAAACTTGGTATGTTTACTCAGTATCTATTTAGCCTCATGTCTCGATATTATCTTTTTATTGTGGTCATTAAAACCATTGATCTATGAATGTCAGGTTGCATTTCATTTATAGCTCCATAAATTCTTTGAGTGAAAAAAAAAAAACTTTAGTGTTTTTGAATCTGCGTTATGCAGCAGCATGTAATTACAAAGAGGGACTGCAACAGAGAATAGACTCCCATCCATCATTAATGAGGTGTTAAGTGACTAAGCTAGTGAACCCAGGTGCTGACAGACAGACAGAGTCAGATAAAATTTTAAGGTACTTTATTATCAAGGGCTAAAGGTAAGAGATATGATCAAGCAGAGAGGTCGAGGAGTGGGAAGCAGAGCTGAGCAGGTAAGGATGCTGAGGAAGGACAGCCAGGAAGACAAGGAGAAGAGGAAGGAGGCAGGGAACAAAGCAGAGGGAACTGCAGGGAGAAGAGAAGCAGGATTAGTCAAGCAACCAAACTATAAATGCTGGAAACACAGACTGACTGAGCAGGCACTGGCCATGTGGAAGTGGCAGCTGAGTCTTTGTAGGAGGATTGATTAAAGGGTGGGTTGCACCTGGTGAAGCTCTGCTCTGGCTTGAACACACCTGTCTCCACTCAGACAATCACACAGATACTGAGGGGGAGAAAGAGAGAGACAGGGTGCTTTTCATTACGTTGAATTGTGCCTCCTCGTCCCCTCTCTCCTTTGTCGACCCGGAAGTTGTTTCCCCTCCGCCACGATGAAGGATCTTCCAATTGCTTAAATGCACCTGAAGGAGACGAGGAGCGAGGAGAGAGGAGGCTTCTGAAGGAGATCAGAGTGAGGATACACCGGTGTAGCCTACGCGGAAGTCTTTTATTATTTAAGGGGCGTGTCGTATGTGGCACACATTTGAATCATGGCGGGAGCAGGTCTTCACAACAATTGTATGTGTCACCAAGAAATTAATGAAAATCCTTGGTATATTATGGTCTATTAAAGCAAGGCTACAAGGCTGTTGGTTTAATCTACCGCACACCCGTCCTCTGTTATGCCTCTAATGGCATATAATTGAAACCTCATCAATAGCAATCAGGAGTAGAGCAGTCTGACTGCAGATCTGACCATAATAGTAATGCAATACCATGCACCATCAGTCTGTGCTTGATATATCTGGCACTTTAGGATATAAAGGTGACTTTAACTATGAATAGTTGTGGCATCACATGCAGCAGCTTTTTTTCTTTCTTTTATTTTTATTTTATTTTTATTTTTTGAGTGATCGTCAAACAACACAAATCCATACATATATTAGATGATTTAAAAGAAAGTTTAAATGATTCACATATTTAAAACAAATTACAAAATTAAAGACTACTGTGTGTTTTTAGAAAGTGTTCTTAAATAAAGGCTTCTATGTGCATTCAGCTGCAGTCCCTTTGACAGCTAATACAGCTGTGCAAGCGTCATCAGTAATTGACGTCGCTTCGGACTGACGCTGTGGAGCAAGGATTTTTCATTTCGGAGTTTCGTCTCCTCCGTCCTCACGTCTCTTCCTCGCATCCCTCTTTCATGTCCTCGCTGGGCAGAACTAAGACGCAAGGAGAGGAAGCGAGTGAAGGAGACGAGGAGACCAATTTACCGAATGAAAAGCACCCACAGACAGGAAGAGAGGAGACACAATGAAGGGTAAACATAAGGACACAGAAAAAAAACACTGTGACAGTAACCTAGCCAGGGACTGAAGAGATGTCAGCTGAGGCACTGGGCAGTAGGACCTCCATGGCTGGGTAGGGACACAGGTCTGGATCTTTGAAAGAAAAAAAAAATGTGTTAGACCAAGTCCAACTGGGAAAATAGCAAGCTGGGAAGGTGACCTTTCCAGATTGTGCTGTTAAGGGATTAAGCTCATGAACCCAGGTGCAGACAGAGACACGAGACTCTGGGACATGGCCATAGTCATTACAGTGTTAATATGTCCACTGGCAAGAAATCAGCATAAATTAAAACTGTATAATGAACAACTTTTGTGACTCCTTAAAGAATGATGCAAACGCTGGAATTACCTCAAAGTAATAGTTTTGTACTTTTGTTGACAATAGCAGATGTGGCTTGTGTCTAAACGTACATGAGACACTGTCCTTCCTGTGAAGGCATGAATTGCTCCATTCCAGTGTGTGAGCAACAGCACTCATGTTGGCTATGGGCACTTTACAACCAAGAGCCACTTGTTGGTTGAGTGGTGTTTGGAGATTGAAGCCAACCTCCTGCTTGGCTCCTGAGAGGGATGTGGAGTTTTTAATGGATTGTGATTGTCCTTTGGGTTTCTAGAACAGGCACACTTGGACATCATGTACATGTAGTCCACATTCCTGCTGTGGAAATCCACATCAAAAGTGAGTTGTGAAGTGTCCAACTGGATAACTACTGAAGTGTGCATTCACTCCACACAGACTCTGACTTCCATTTGGCCTTTGCTATTCCCAGAAATAACTGTCTGTCAGGACAGTAACTGTCCTGTCCTGTGTCCCACACAGGACCACTGCTATATCAAAATCAAAGGTCTCCTATCACTCTGCCCCCTGTGCAGCTTTGGGACTGTCTGATCACGCTCTGGATAATCTTCTCCCAATTTACTAGCAGAAACCAAAATCTGGTAAGCCGGTTGTCAAGACTGTGAGGAGATGGACCAATGAGGCAAAGACAGAATTACAGGTCTACTTTGATTGGAGTGTATTTGAGGCTGCAGTTATAGAGTGGGATTAACTTATTGATACTGCGACATATATTGGCTTTTGTGAGGACATCAGCACGGTGACTAAAATCTTCTATTCACACAACAATAAAGCCAGGTTTACAGCTCAAATCAGTTTGCTTTGTCAGATAGAGAAGGTCCACAGAAGGGGGGTCAAAGTCCTGTACAACCAGGAACACAATGACAAAGACGATGTGAATAGCAAAGAGAAGCTATACTGAGATACTGAAAAACAGGTTTTCATTCAACAGTCCTGTATCTTTGTGGAGATGCATGTGGCACAACACCAGCTACAGGAAACAATTCCCAAAGTCTGTGAGACCCCATCAACTGGCCAACAACCTGAATCTGTTTCACTGCAGTTTTGATAAGCCAACGCCCACACTCAAAAAAACGAAATCTCAGTGTTGTTGGTTCTAATAAATCCTCTTTTACTGAATTTACTCAACAAATGTAGATTTCAACGTCTAATTGAGTCAGTTCTGCTGTTTCGATGAACGCAAGTCTTTCCAAAAGTGAAATAGATTGTCCCTCTATGACTGCCATACATCCGCACAGCGCACCACCGTTACAAATTCAACTCACCTGCCGCCCAGCCGCCACATGCACCGTGAATGAATGTCATGCTGACTGATTCAGGTGGAATCCATTATTGTCCTTCGAAATACCGGAAACAAAACCTTTTTCTGGTGGTGTAATGTACATTTTTAGATATAACCAATTGGTATTTGCTGGTTTTGGGGTTTTGTAGTAACATTAACACTTGAATCTCTCAGCTAACTGTTGTGAAGTAAGATAACGTTATAATTAACATAATGTTATCGAGCTAAGTTCTGTTTTAATGGGAGAAACCTTCTTCAGTAACCTATTGTATTGTATACCTGAGTTGTCAGTTTCATGTGGCAATTTCTGTGACATTGTTTACCGTATTTAATGTAGCCAAACATTAGCTTGCTAGCTAAAAAAAAAAAAACAAAATAGCTAGCTAGGTGGTTGAGAATGTCCATTCTTGGTCCAAAGCGTTGCATTAAAAACTAGTGTCTTTGGGGCTCTCGGACTACACACAGACATTAATGTGGAGATGCAAAGAGTGCAGGACAGCAGTGTCATCAAAGACTCAGCTATTGAAGCACTACAGGTTAGCCCATGGCCATTTTGGCCACAGACACCCTTATCCATGTGAATATTCTGATTTCCCTGTGTTTTCAAAACATGGAATGCTCTTCATAGTCACTTAAGCAGATCACATGCCAGTCAAACTGCACAAAAATCTGTGAGTTTGGCTACATTTAACTGCCATTTGTGTACATGCAGTGACATAGCTACAGCGCAGGAGTATTTTCAACAACCATCTTCACAAGACAGTACATTGTATGTTTGAGGGCTGTTTTTTTCCAGACAAATATTTATGGTACTTTAAGTTGCATAAAAATAGGAAGCACAAGCCATAGATTTTAACATTTTAAAATAGGCATCATAAAAACAGGTGAAACTCAAAACTCAGCTAATGGCAGCATAGATGACAGATTCTCAGCTGAAGCTGGTAACAGTAATGCAGATTCAGATGGTGGTACTGAAATTGACACAGAAGCACAGGATTTGTCAAAAACTACAGAGCTCAAATTTGCATCTCTTTTACTTAAAATTGAAAAACTATTTCCATGTTCCAAACTCAGCAACTGACAAACTGTTTTCAGAATTGCTTTCATTCTAGATACCTTTAAGAATCACAACCTCTGTGTAGATCAGCTGGTCATTAAAGAACTGACCAGCGCATTATCTTCATTCAACCCTTTGTTAAATGCTCTCACAAAGGATGGCCCATTAGCTACTGCTTTCAAACACAGACCCAATTGAATATGCACCTGAGTCCCCGACAAAGTAAAGTTTTTAGTATGTTCCCATACTGAAATAATTACAGCAGTTACTTAGACAGAAGAATATACTCAATAAAGTTGTTGATAGTCATGCAGGGCAGCATTCAGTGACTGAGGAGCAGTATAGATCTTATTGAGATTTATAAACATTGAGTTTCTCAGGTGAGAAACTTCAACTCTTTTTGTGCCTGTATGTAGATGATTTCGAAATCTGCAATCCATTGGGGACATCACGCAAAAAGCTTAAACTTTGCACAGTTTGTTGGATTTTGGGAAACTTGCCACCAGGTTCATTCATCACTCTCCTCAATTTATCTTGTGTTGTTATGTAAAACTGATTATGTGAAGACCTTTGTAGATGTAGATGAACTTAAACTTGAGATCAAAAGACAATGTGTAGTTGCAGAGGACTTCAGACTGCAGTATATGGACGTTGATTTTGACAATGAGTTTATAAATCTGACCACAACAGCAGATCTCCAAGGCACTGTCAAAGTGATTATTATAAGTGCACAGGAAGCAACTAGTGCTCCTCATACACCTCTCTGTAACTTGGACGAATCCAGCTTGCTTTCTTCTGCGGACACTGATATACTTTCATCCACTGAGTCAACATCATCAACCTTGCTGCTAAGATCTCAAGCCTTGCCAGCCAGATTCCATATACCAGAGTTTACTTATGAAGTAGGGCTGCAACTGCTGAAGGCCAACCAGGAATTCCTAGACAATGGCAGCTTCTTGAACCCAAGCCCAAAACTGAAGTCTGACATTTTGAAGGCCTTAGCTTCAGAAATAATGAAGTACAAAGCATACCCTTTAAGTGCTCAATTTGATAATGTTGCAGAAGCTTTAATTACAAAGCGTTCTGTTACTGGATGCAATAGTTGGAAGATCAGTTTAAAGTACAAGATGGGGAACTATCGCACTAGGCTGAGGAATATGGGATGCTCCGAACTGAGCATCAATTCCCTTAAACAAAGACCAGGTGACAAACATACAAGTCCAAACCAAGTAAAGAAACCCAGGAGAGCCGAAGTGAATTTCTGCCCAGACTATCACCACTGTATACGTATCACCACCATCCCACTGATCTTGAAGTTTATGTCACAACTGGACCACTACTCCACCAAACTGTCCAGGGTGTGCTGCAAGATGGGAGGAACAGCAAGACGCAAGATCAGTGATATTATGGCTGTCATTGACCAGGTTTGTGATGACAAAAGATATATTTAGTATGTTAAGGAAAAGCGCCATAGAATTTAACAAACAAACAAATCCTGCATAGTGTGCCTTAATATTCATTTGACATGCTAAATATCAGATTACACTAGATCAAGTCAACTTGAGTCACTTATGTTAGCAGTTTTCCTAAGAAAATAAAAAACTAGTCTAAATTTTAGGTTTTCATGGTCAGATGTACTCACTTATAGTCCAGATAGACTCGAGCAAAAAATCATTTATAAATGATTGTCCAATGTCTGTCTATGTCTACATTTAAGAGTAGGTTTAAAACTTTCCTTTTTGATAAAGCCTATAGTTAGGGTTGGTTCAGGCTTGTCTTGGACCAGCCCCTAGTTATGCTGCTATAGCATTAGACTGTCGGGGGACCTCCAAAGATACACCGAGCTCCTCTGTCCTTCTCTCCCTCTCCATCTGCACGCTTTCATGACCTACCACGGCCTGTTACTAATTTAGCTCCTTCCCCGGAGTCTCTGTGCTTTGTCGTCTCGCAGGTTCCCATGGACAGTGGCTGAATCTGGATCGTGGATTACAGCTACGTCTCCTGCCATGGCCCTGCCTGACATCCACTGCAACTGCTACTACTGTTATTACATCCACTGTCACTGTTACTGTGACTGCATGTCTGTCTGTCTCTCTCTGTCTGTCTGTCTGTCTGTCTGTCTGTCTGTCTGTCTGTCTGTCTGTCTCTCTCTCTCTCTCTCTCTCCCTGACTGCATTTCTGTCTGTCTGTCTGTCTGTCTGTCTGTCTGTCTGTCTCTCTCTCTCTGTTTGTATGTCTCTCTCTCTCTCTCTCTCTCTCTCTCTCTCTCTGACTGCATTTCTGTCTGTCGGTCTGTCTCCCTCTGTCTGTCTCACTCTCTCTCTCGCTCTCCCTCCCTCACCCAACCGGTCAAGGCAGATGACCGCCCACCCAGAGCCTGGTTCTGCCTGAGGTTCCTGCCTGTTAAAAGGAAGTTTTTCCTCGCCGCTGTCGCTAAGTGCTTGCTCATGAGGGAATTGTTGGGTCTCTGTAGCTAAAAGAGTTTGGCCTGTACCAGCTCTATATGGAAAGTGTCCTGAGACAACTTTTGTTGTGATTTGGCACTATACAAATAAAATTGAACTGAATTGAATTGAATTGAAATTCAATGTGTTTTCAGGGAGAAATGATGAGAAAAGTAGCTCCACACCCATGGAATACATGTGAGTGTATTCCAGCGGGCAAAAATTCATGAGCAGTGAGCAAAAAACACCTTTTGAAAAATAGGTTAGTAATTCCAGATCTTCATAATTTTTTCCACACACATGATCTGGGCTCAGATAGTGTAAATTCTTTGAAATAAACATTTTATTGATTTTTGAATTCCCGTAGGTCTGATCATACTTTACCAGTATAAAGCAAAAGATAAATGTTTTTCTTTGTAATCTATATATTTTTGATGATGAATGATCTGGACTCTTTTGCTTTATCTTGGTACAGTATTAACATTGATCAGATCATTGATCAGCATTTATAATATTCATCATTCTATTATTTATCTCATTAATTGTATTCCTATGGAATTTCAAAATCAATGCTATTTCTATTTTGAATCCCCATTTTTTTTACCCCAACTCATCATATTTATGCTTTTTGTGTGTGATCTATATGGTCAGAGCCCAGATCATGTGTGTAAAAAATATAAAACACTTTGGAGAATAATTTGTATAAATGATTTTTACTTGAGTCTGTCTGGCCCATAAATGAAAACCTTTTTTTGAACATGTGACCATGGGAATCTATATTTGCACTAATTCTTTTGTCAGAACTGCTATAATCTGCAAGCCCTTTTGACTAATGGCTGAAAATATGAGAAATATATAAGAAAAAGTTGTGCTGTGGCCTTATACTTGGATACATTTCAGTGGATTTGTGCCTGACTCAGCTTGTACTGTAAAATAAACTATAAACTGTGGACATTGGTGACTTAATTGTTTTTGTGGAATGTTTCTGTCTAACTTACATGTCAGTGAAGTGTTGTTCAGTAATATTTCCTCTTCTGGTTTGCAGAATGACACCATCGCCGAGAGGAGAGCTTGCAACCTCAAAGCACTTGCTGTTTATCTCAATGGAGACCCGGAGAATCTCATAAAAGAATATCTGGTAAGAGGTTCCAATTGTTTTTTAACGGTGTAGTGGGACATGCAGTGTTGGATTTGGTACAATTTGGACACGTGACGTTCAAAATTAAACTTTGAATAAACAAGCAAACATTTCATTGAAATGTCTTTCCTTTTTTTCTGTCTTGTAGGATGTAAACTCTGATGCACAGAGCGATATGGAAAAGACTGTCATCGGGATCTACATCATCAAACATAGATACTTCGCAGATACTTCCAGTCCACCAGAAGATGTAGGGATCATAGTTGGGGGAGTCACTGCGCTCCACGACCTTGGAGATGTCGCCAGTGCCTCCGCTCTGCTGCTTAGGGTCATCTATGCTTTGAATTGGAGCTACCCATCTGACCACAAGTAAAATTTCAAATTTATTCAAAAGGTCCTGATGGAACTTGATGCCCATGGGCTTTCAGCCAAGGTCCAGGTACTGAAGAATAAACGTCTTGAATGACTTTGGCTATTTTTGAGCCATGTGAACCTTTTGATCAGCACTGAAAAATTAGGTTTTGAGCACTGGCTGTGTACTTAAAGTGCTGTTTGACTGTTGTTTTACATTCCTGTGAAAAGACTTATAAGACAGTTTCAATCAATCAATCAATCAATCAATCAATCAATCAATCAATCAATCAAACTTTATTTATAGAGCACTTTTCATACAAAGGAGCAGCCCAAAGCGCTTTACATAAAAGTAATACAACAAATAATAGACACAAAGAGATATGCCCCCTTCTCCCACACATACATACGCATGCTCATACACACACACACACACACACACACACACACAAATTTAAGAACACTGAGGAATTAAGAAAAACTGAAAACTGAGGAAACCTGAGGAAACGCTATCCTACACTCGCCACTTTGAAGTGAGGAAACACCAGAGAGAAGATAATCGATACTATAAAATGACTGTATAGATTAAAATTCAGTAAATATCAAAAAATAAAAGTAATAAAATGAAATCACATAAAAATAAATAAAAATAAAATTCATAAAAAATCAGTTAAAGAGCAGACTAAAAGGTAAAAATAATCAAATAAATAAAATAAAATTAAATTAAATTAAAAGATAAAATAAATAAATAAATAAATAAAATTCAAAGAACCAGACTAAATGGTTAAAAATAATAAATAAATAAAATTTAGTTAAAAGCCAGACTAAAAAGGTAGGTCTTGAGTTTGCTTTTAAAAATGTCCACATTCTCTGTTTTCCTCAGTGTATGAGAGATGCTTAATGTTGAGGAAAATAATGAGGAGGCTATGTGTTTCCTGAGAAACATGGTTTTGTTGACATGCACTTGCACATGCACTGTTCTTTTGCAAGCCTGTTAAGAATCTTTTAAGATTGTTTTTGATAGATGTATACTCTTTGGAGGAAGGATAGAGTCCTTCTAAAGAAATTCCAGTGTGGAAACACACAGTGAACACTTTGTGCTTTAGCTGCAAAAACTAATAAAGAAGGCAGTGTAGTTAACGCAAGTAACTGAAATGGTTTTTTGTTTTTTGTTTTTTACATTTCTACGAAAAGCTTTTTGAAGCCTAAACAAAATCAGTGATTTTATTTCTGGTGAAGACAGTGTGTGTGACTCCTATTTGTTCATTTGTATTCTTGTTATCTATAGATAAGAAGAATGCAAAAACTGCAAAAACTGTGATCAGGGTTAATTAATATTTACTAAATAAATAAGAGTAAAGTATACATAATAAAAAAGACTGTGTGTAGTTTGGAATCACACTGAGCTGAATTCACCAAATTTTAATAATTTATTAACTGCATTTTACTCAGTTATTTTTTAAATAAAATCAGCTGAGAAACACTGAGTAGAATTTAATTATTTTCATCAGGAAAGTCAAAAGTGCAGAAAATTGATAAATTTTTAGTCATTGGGAGGTCTTGATTTTAACCACCTACAATCCCGCCCAATGCATTTTTCATCACACGGACATCAAGTCTGCCACACATGTCATGGACTACCGTTTGCTTTAAGGTAAGACCTGTTTAATTGTTCTTGGTTAACAAACAATTCAAGTGTCTGTAGCAGTTAACATTGTTTTATGTTTTGCAAATTACCAAACATGCCAACTTTACTGCACTGTAAGTCAAAATGAAGTTAGCCTATAGGCTAGTGTTAGTGATTGGAAGTCAGCCTACATTGTCTTTGATTCGGCTAAAAGCATCGCAACGATTGAAAAAGTAGTCTCACTGTCACAATTTAATGTTACTTCCCAAAGTGTAACGTAATACCATAATATAAGGGCCGTAAAATACAAGCTACTCTTTTATTTAATTAAGTTTCCTGGGCTCAGCCCCCCTCCCCCACCATAACAAGCTAGCTAGCACGCGCCGACACCATGATGGAGGAACAAACGTTTCTCTCAACGGTGAGTAGGCTAATCAAAGTAGGAGTTACTGCATTTAGTTTTCACAATTAGGCCTACATTGTACTAACATTTTCACTCAAGTAGCATGTTAAAAGCAGAATACTTATCACCTTTTGTAACGTTACACATTTCGAAAGAAAAAACAGTCGTTTTTGTGTCGTTACATTTTGAAACAAAGTGCGCTGTTTCGTCTTTCGTTTTTTTAATTTGGCGTTATTTTCACTGAACGTCTGTTAATGTGTTTTGAGCACAATGGCTGGTGTTTGGCTAATCCTAAATTCACCAGCTCTCACCGAGCCTCTCCATTAACGTTACGTCAGTTACATTCAGATGGCATGAACGGCCTTCCTCGTTTTTTCCCCTTAGTTTTCTCGGAGTAACGTTTTGCTTTCAAACTGGTTGCAGCTCACACTGACAGATGAACAGTTACACCGATTGGCGTTTGTGAATGCTGGCTTGAGATCAGTGCATAAAGTTTGGTACGGACTCTGAACTGCCAGAGAGAGGCGTCGTTAGTCCGTCTGTTTGCGACCACACATTTAACACTGCACATTATGTTATGCCACGCTAAATGCAACGTTATGTCTCCTTTTCCCCACTAACGTTTTAGAAGTCATACTGCCAACAGTGTGTATCCACAGAGTAAATCATTCAGTTAGGCATTGGACATTCTTATAGAATGATGAGAACAAAATAAATAGGCTACTAGAAAAAGAGACAATATCCACATGGAAAAATGACCAAAATACATTTCCTTTTATGAATAATTTGCTCTATAATGTGTCATTCACTGATAGCCTTCCTCAGGTGAAAGTGAAGAAGGGAACACACACTTGTAGGTTTAAAAGACAACTTATGATGAAACAGCACATCTTTCAATTATATTATACATTTCTTTGTCAGGGTTATCGTTAGCCTCATTCTCATTTATATGACATGTTCCAGTGTTCCTGCTATTATCATCCTCTTAAGGTAAAGGATCTACAAAGGTTATTAAGCTTCAACAATTATTTCATGCCACTCTTTTTATGATTAGTTATGTTTTTATTTTTCATGGAAGTAAGTCTATTGTAAGTGTGCTAACTAGTCTTTCAGAGGCTACTGGGTTATTTAAATGTGGTTCTTTACTTAAGTAAGATCATAGGCCTCTTTCTTGTTGTTTCTTGTGCCCCTGAACGAATGTTCTCTTATTGTCCTCACGTTAATAGAGACCTGAATGTAGTGGACTTATATCTGATACACTGCTAGTTATCCAAAGAAAGGTTAAGTCAAAGCATCTGGACATGTTTTGGGGTATTGAAGATGTTTCTTTAAGAACAATAAGCCTTTTGGACGAGAGGTGAAATGTCTTGAGGATCAAAAAACAAATCCAGTTGCCTTGATTCAACCCTCTTTGGGTGATAAACTGATATTTGTAGGTACCTGAGTGACAATGTTTGTAAATTTCGATTGTTTAAGTTACTACTATGTTCCCTGTTGTGTGTGTGTGTGTGTGTGTGTGTGTGTGTGTGTGTGTGTGTGTGTTAATTAAATCCTGATATGAATTTATTTCCAGATGCATGAAGAATCTGTGACTAAAAGTTCTTAACAGGTATGTATCACACTTACATTATGCGTAATACACCATATGCTGTGATACCATATTTCACATACAGTGCATGTTGTGTAAAGGTGTGTACACCATTTGTATTGCATTAGAAATTGATAACTATTTTTGTATCAACTTTTGCAGCATAAAAAGCAGATTAACTACAGTTTAAATTGTTAGTGATGTTCAAAGCCTGTAGTTCCAACCTGAATTTGAAATTTAAGCAGCAGAAAATATAGAAATATTGATCACAGATTTCTCATAGACATACAGTTAAGTTAATGGTTTACTTTTCCACACCCATAGCACTAACTAATCATGTTTTCATCTTGTAATAACGTGACAGCAAAAAAAGTTTATTTTGGACATTCTTAAAGGGATAGTTCAGTTTTTTTAGAGCAGTACATTGCACAGCATCTGTGCCAGTATAATTGTCAGTTTCTCCACAGTGGGGACACGTAGATTGCAATCTACTGCCGGTAAGACACTAACTATGGATAAATACCTCATAGAGGTCCACTTCAAAAAATAAACTATCCCTTTAAGATGTCAGACAAAAATATGAAACCAACTATAAGGTAGTATGCACATCAACAAATGCCAAACAATAAATATTAAAATCAAAGGTGCCCAGTCTCTTACATGTAATGGTATATTATAGGGCTGAACGATTTCGAAAAAAATATCCAATTCTGATTATGTTTTCAGTAATGTTGCAATTGCCCATATGACTTGCATTGTCAGAGGGAATTATAATTTTGTCACTGTTCTCATTTTCATTGAAAAACATTAAAGCGATATTCCATTTTCCCAGATTAATCCACTCAGTAAGTACTCACCCCTATGCTGATGTGATGATGGGTGAAGATCTTCAGTTCACAAAACAATCCTGGATTTTAAGGAGAAAGAGGGTAGCAGCCTCATCCAGTACAATGGCAGTGAATGGAGACCACGGATAAAACGTAAAAAAAAAACAACCTCAAAACAAACACAAAATGTCTCCATCCTGCTTGTGTAGTGTAATCCAAGTGTCCACGAGTCATGTCTCCATTCTCTGCCATTGTACTGGATGAGGCTGCTACCCTCTTTCTCTTAAAACTCCAGGATTGTTTTGTGAACTGAAGATCTTCACCCATCATCACATCAGCACAGGGGTGAGTACATGTTTAGTGGATTAACCTGGCAAAGTGGAATATCTCTTTAAAATGATTATGGTGTGATTTTTGCAGGGATCTGTAACAGATGTTTTTTTGAAGTCTGTAGAATATGATGTTTAGGCCAGGACATCTCTGCAGCATAACATTTCATTTAAAATGATTTTTGACACACATTTTGCCTTTAAGAACTGTTGTGCCTCCTGTGATTTGAAAATTACAGTAGACTGTATTGCGACTTTGATAAAATTTTGATTAATTGTTCAGCCGTTGTACATTATTTAATTACTAGATCTATTAGTGATGTAGGCTACTAATTATACAGTAAGTAAAAAAGACATTTTTTTTCTTATTACCTTAGGTTCTGGCCTATGGGATGGCATTGTAAGATCTGCAAGTCTTTGTCTGCTACAAAGGGGAATCTACTAAAACATTACAGACTACAACACGCAACATTTGGTCGTGGGCAAACCCAGCCATGTCTATATGACAGTTGCCCTTGCACATTTAAAACACAGGGTGCCCTTCGCACACATTTGTTCCAGGTATCATACAGCTGAAGACAGTCTACAGCCAGGAATCATCTCTGCTTTCAAGTGTTTAGTTTGCGGTGCTAGTTGTTCTACAGAGAAGGACTACTTTCAGCATATTGGAAATCATCTGAAGAGCCATGAAACTGTCTTTTGTGTATTTGAAGGATGCAGCTTTCGGACAAATATATACAATACGTTTCTGAAACACAAAAGTAGAAGACACAAATCCTATTCTTCAAGCGATTTTAAGCAAGGTGTGTATGAGAGTCACCACAATCAGACCGTTGATCATTCTGATCTATTAGAGGCGAGTGATGATGAGGGCACTGGTTTAGATTGTGATAAGGAAAGTGCATCATACTTGGTTCTTCAAAGAATCGGCTTACTTCTGCTGAAGCTAGAAAGTGTCTATAATGCCTCAGTGAAGTGTATTGATGCCTTGGTTGAAGACCTTCAGTTCATTTCATCTTCAGCATCTGTTGAAGTTGTCAGAAATGTACTTGATTCAACATTGAAGTTAAATAAGTGCATTGTTGACCAGGCAATCATAACAGACTTGGCAGAACAGTTGTGCAACTTTCATCCCATTAGTACAACACTTGCTGCAGGTGGTCCACTTGGTTCAGCTTTTAAGAGAAGGAGGTATTTTAAGGAGCATTTCGGGTGTGTTGATCCTGTTGAATATATTCTTGATTCCCAAAAGAACAAAACCTTTCAATATGTGCCTATTCTCGAGACTTTGCAGAAAGTCTTGAAGAATAAAGACATTGCAGAGGGAATCCTATCCAGACATTCAAACAGTACTGGATATATTAAGTCAACTTTTGATGGTAAACTTTTCAAGCAAAATGCCTTCTATGCTGGAGAAGAGACAAGACTCTCTATAATTCTTTATGTTGATGATTTTGAGGTGTGCAACCCGCTAGGATCTTCAAGAAAAAAACACAAAATAACAGCTTTTTATTGGATTTTGGCAAATGTACCATTTCAGTTGCAGTCTGCATTAACGTCAATACACCTAGCTTTACTTTGCAAAGCTGTTGATGTCAAACAATTTGAATACAAAGCAGTTTTGGAACCCCTCTTGAAAGATCTTGCCACTCTAGAACAGGACGGGATTTTCATTCCCAGTGTTGGAAAAAGTGTTAAAGGAACTGTACACTGTGTTGTAGCCGATAATCTCGGTGCACATTCAATTAGTGGTCTAGTTGAAAGTTTCACAGGGCCGTACATCTGTAGATTTTGTCTTGGACATTCTTCAGAGTACCAGACACACGAAGTGCGGACTGGAGTGTTTCCACCACGGACAAAGAAGGACCATAGTTTGCATGTGCAAACTGTGAGAGAAAATCCTAATTTAACCCATTGCTTTGGTGTTAAGCAATCGTGTCCATTGACTGATAAGTTGAATCACTTTGATTGTGTATCTGGGTACCCACCAGATGCACTACATGACCTTTTTGAAGGCATAGTCTCAAGAGAACTAGCCTTGTGTTTTCAGAATTTCACCAAGAAGAAGTACTTCAATTTGACTGAACTCAATGAGTTAATCACTCGTTTTCCCTATAAGGGCTCAGACAAAGCCAACAGCCCTCAAGCAGTCCCTCAAAACTATGTGTGTCGCAAAACTATAGGTGGAAATGCCCATGAAAATTGGGCCCTAATACGGTTGTTGCCACTCATTGTTGGTTCACGGGTACCTGAGGATGATTCTGCCTGGCAGGTTCTTCTGACTTTAAAAGACATAGTTGAATTGGTCATACAGTTGAAACTATTGCATACCTTGACTTTAAAATATCTGAGCATCGTGACAGATTCTTGGCAGTTTTTCCTGAAGAGAAACTGACACCTAAACACCATTCTTTAGAACATTATCCAGCATTGATTGAAGAGTATGGGCCTCTGGTCGGTGTGTGGACAATGCGCTTTGAAGCGAAACATAGCTTCTTCAAGCAAGTTGTGAGGCACACAAAGAACTTCAAAAATGTGTTGTTGACCCTTTCTACAAGACATCAGATGATGATGGCATGCCATTTTCATACAGATGTTGGAAAACAGCCATTGTGTGTCACAAAAATATCTGTAGTGCCTTTAGATGTGTTGCATTCAGACATACAGGAAGCTTTAAGAGAAACATCCCCGTTTCTGTCTTCTGTGCAGTTAGCCAACACTGTCACCTGCTATGGAACAAAGTACACTGTCGGGATGATCTTGTCTCATGGCTCTACTGGTGGACTTCCTGACTTTGCTGAGATTATTCAGATAGCCATTTTGAACAACGGTGCACATTTTATTGTAAAGTTACTTGATGCCTGGTATGAAGAGCATCTAAGATCTTTTCAACTAGAGAACACTGGTAAAATGGCTCTTATCGAGCAGCAGAAACTTGGTGATGTGTACCCCTTGGCTGCATACAGTGTGGGAGGAAAACGCTTGGTCACACTCAAACATCACATCTGTTGTTCATTTTAGGTAATTTTGATAAATTATGTTAACCTGTGCATCTCATGATATCTGTATTTTAACCCATTGTTCTGGAAAAACAATACAGTGTCCTTTTTTGTTGACATTTTAGCAATTCAATAACAATCATAATTATGACATACACATTTAATGTTATGATTATAAACCAGTGTAGTCTTCCACTTGAATAAGTACAGATTTTTATGATTTTTATTCATTTTTTTCATGCACTGTATAAGCTTCTGCTTCTGATGCCATTGAACTTTTGTCTATTCTTGTCAGGATAGCAGAGATGGAGGCAAAGCTCAGAGTAATAATTGATGACCGAATTGAGAAGTTGGTCCTTCCATCAGGAATCCCGCCCACTGTGGAGGAGTTGCAAACTATTGTGAAGGAGACCTTTGGGATTTCTAATGAGTTCAGTCTTCAGTATTTGGACCCGGAATTTGAAGATTACTTTACTCTTCACAACAGTGACCTTATCAAACACAAAGACACCATAAAGGTTGTTCACACTCCGATTCTTCTGAACTTGTATCCATGTGATGGAAGTTTGGACAGTTCCTTTGTTCAGCAGTCAACTGACTGTGACTCTGCATCGTTTGCAGAGTCAACTACATCAAATGCAGAGTCCACTGCATCAAATGCAGAGTCATCTGCTGGAACATCTTCACAGGACACCATTATCCTGTCTAGGCGAAGTACCACAGAACGTTGTCAGCCATGGCCAAAGCAGTTCCCCATTCCACAGTTTGCATACGAAACTGAGATGTTCCTTGAAAGAGCCAATGAGGACTACAAGAAGAATGGAACACTTCTGACTACCTCTAAGATCAAGGCAGACATACTTGAGAAGCTGGCTGAAACTGTATATACTTATACAGCCTACCCATCAGGTTCACAGATAAGTGATGTTGCTGAGGCACTTGTCAATAAATATCCTTGTCTCAAGGAACCTGGCTCCTTTGCAGGTTACTATGGCTGGCAGCAAAGCCTCAAATACAAGATGTCAAATTATCGCACCAAACTCAGAGGCTACGGTGTTCCTGAGGTGTTATGCAATGCACTGAAACGCAAGACCCCCACGGACCAGAAGTCTGCAAAGAATGTAAAAAAAAACCTCGAAAGGCAGAAGTAAACTTCCTTCCTCCTTACCCGGCTGGAGAGGATGAAGAAAGTCAAGAACAAGAGAGAATTCAGTTGCTTACTGAAGTGAAGAAAAAGGACAACAATGCATTGATAAAAGAAAAAATGGCCAAAACATTTGCACACAGAAGAAACGAAATCATCAACCAATCACCCAGCATAGAGGACATCAAAGCCAGATGGCCCGCTCTATTTGAGACATCTCACGTAAGTTACAAGTGCATGCTAATTAGAAATATCCCTTGTCCATTGTGAAGGATTGCACTTGTGATGCTGTATTTAGCGCTAGATACAAAATGTCTGTTACGTTACTGTCATCTATTTTCTAGATCAAATTTTAGAATTATATAGTTTTTGTTGCATTACATGGTTATACAGTTTCTAATATGCAACATTTTAAATAATAGAGGAACTACCTATTTTGGTTAGTATTCTAACCAAAATATCTTATTAAAAGGGTCATATTATACCCCTTTCCCAGTTTGATGTGATGTATTTACAAACAGCTTGTTTTTATGATCAAAAAGCTCCTAGTTACAGCTGAACAAGCCATGGATACAGGCCCTCTGTCTCACTGAGCCTGAAGCCCCCCTTCCAAAATGCCCACTCTGCTGTGATTGGCCAGCTTCTTGGAGAATGTCACACCTCTTACCATAACCAGAGTTCAGCTACCTAGCGAGCCATGGGGTGGAGAAAGATGCAGCGGCGGCTACAAATTCTATGAAGCCCCTTGTGACATCAAGTGGAGCCATAAATCTGAATGGCTCTGTTAATCACATGTGTACAGAGCAAGCAGCCCACATTAAACTGACTGAGTTGTTATTTCAGTTTCTGTGTTAGTAGGCATATCAGAGACCCAAATAAAAAAAAATTTTCATAATATGACCCATTTAACATGCTGTGGAGTCTGACTCAGAAGGTAAACAATCGACAAACATGGAGGTTGTAAAATGATGTAAAAATGATTATCTTTAGTAGGTTGTTTCTTGCTTTTGAAAAATGTCATAAGAACAGTATTTATGTTTGTAATATTTGAGGCTTTAAAACTGGTTTCATGATTTGTCTTTCAGATCCAGGATGAGTTTCACAGAATCACGATGGTGCATCTTGAATCGAAGTTCATGTCCAAGCTGGATGAATATACTCCTCGGCTTCTGAACCTCTTCCACTCCAAGGGCGGAAGCATGGGGTTTAGGTTGCAGGCTATCCTGCTCAAGGTATCCTTCATTGAGCATTACGTTTTCTAATATTTTATTCTAGGAATCATGTGATCAAACTGCTGGAATATCATAACTTAAATTTACAGGAGGTAATGTTAGCCTGTGATTCTCTTTATAAATGGAGTGTGGAATAATTGCATGAAAATGTGTTTCATTATACTGGTCTCTGAGACGGCACATGAAGGATCTTTGATAAGGGCTTATTAACAGTAATATGAACCACCTGGTGTTTATTTTTTCATTTCAGACTCCAAGCAATCCTAACATCAACATGACCAGAGATGTTGTCATTCGCTGTTTGATGATGTACCTTGGGGAATCTACAGATCAACTCTTAAAAGAGTACGATGTAAGTTACAAGTTAAAATATAAAGAAGGTGATCTCTCTCATCTCTTCTACTTGATATGACTTGGGAAAGTCAAATCACAAAATAGTCATAACTATATTTCTCCCAGTAATTCTTGGCAAGCTACATCATTGTCCTCTGTTAAGTGTGTTTAAAAGTTTTTATTTTCCTTTAAGGAATTTTTAAGTGCTATAGTGCAGAAACAGGAGGTGTTATTAAATGCTTACTATCTCAATTTGATTTCACCAACTGGCAGAATTTAAAACTTGTCAGTAGTTTATGTAATCTTTTTCCTAAGAATGCTTTACCTAACACCTGTATTTTTATAAGGCTTACTTTTTTAAGTCTTTATAATTTGTCCCTAAAAGCTAGCTAAGAAATGCTGGCCAAAGAGCTGCTTTGTGAATACAAAGACATTTTTTACAGAGAGACTGAGCCAGCTTCTTAAATAAGCGAAGGAGAGCAGAGTTGAACCAGTTGCTGTGGAAGACTTCAAGCTTCAGGAATGAACTTACAGTGCCACATAAGTCTTGTTTTCACTATCAGTACGGTACAGTACAGTACGGATCGGTATGATAATGGTTCAGATCAGTAACAGATAGCTTTGCAGATCCAATGTATAGGGGACCCTTACAGTAGTAGGTGGAGTGTGGACTACTGAAGAGATACAGGCACTGCGCCATCGAGCTCCTGCTGCACAATGATACAGAGCAGTGCCTGTACCTCTTCAGCAGTCCACACTCCATTGTTAACAGGTTCTGACATTTTTCTCTTGAGAAAATACAAATCAAAGCTACAAACAGCAGGTACCCCGACCAAAAGGGTTACAAAAACAGTCATGGGTTACCATGGAACGGTAACGGTTCCATGGTAATGGAAACACTAAAATAAGCGTGGTTATAGAGATTGGTTGACAGGTGACCAGCCTGTGTTAGCAAATGTAGAGTAAGATATTCATCAATACAATGCCTGGAAGAAATGATGTAGTAATGGATTGATTTCATTTCAGAAATTTCATTTACATATATTTAAATATTTAATAGTGAACTGATTGGATCATTTTCAATTTACCTTGTGTGAAAATATGTGTTTATGTACGTTTTTAAGTGCTATCTCAGATTTGTCTAAAACACTGACATAAATAGAGTGCATTACAAGCAACGGCTATGACAAACTCCAGATTTTCTTGTCCGAACAGTTGGAAGCAATTTGGGAAATAGGACCTTCTCCTTTGGCTGTACTGTCTGATATGCACAATGTTCTTGCTATTACAGGATGCTGATGAAGACGGCGTGTCACAGGACCTTGCTGTTCAAAGTCTGAAGATCTACAACATCAAAGCTAACACGTCAGAGGATCCAGACAACATTGGTATCGTGGTGGATGGCGTGAAAGTTCTAACTGCTCTGGGTAACTTTCCAAGGGCTTGCTCCCTGCTCGTTGGTTTGGCGTATGCTGTGAATCTTGCCTATCCAAAGGAGCTCAGGTACACATTTGAAGTATTTCAGAAACTTCTCCTCGGGCTGGATAGTTCAAAGCTCTCCCCAAAAGTGAACAGCCTCAAGAATAAGCTACTGGCTTAATAAAAAAGGGACCCTTGCTAGTCAAAAGGGAATTGACAAGTCACTGTCAAAACCGACGCACAAGACTTTGTGAAATGCTTGAGTTTGAGTGAAGTTAGTTAACATTAGGGCAGTTTCAGTCAAGTTTGGATTTCTGCATGTGTATTTTTTCTTGCAGTACATTAGAAGTGTTAATATGTTGATTTTTTTCTGTGTTATTACACTACAGTGTTGTTAAATGCTTGCATGCCATTGGATGGCACCGCCCATTCAAGAACCACCCTTTCTAAGGACAGACCCATTGTTGTCATATGTGGTAATGTGGCCTGTTAGATGGCTTTGCATCTGTTCAGGTTGAGGTACAAATGTGTCTGTCATATGACCTTTGTTGTGACATTTTGTGGACGGTCCATGCAGGCTTCACCACTGAAGGGTGATAATCTTCAGGCTGCAAAACTTTGGTGTGTTGTAATATATCATTTGCACTTTATATTATGTTTTTTGTTCAGTTCTGTCTTTCAACTTACTGTTAGAATAGGAAAATAAGTGTCACAGAGTCAAGGGCCTCAATACAGTGCCATGCTTTAGCATAAAAATACAACAAAAGAAAATAGCAGTGTTTATGCCACATGGGTCTCACCCATCTCTCACATTTTGTTATGCAGAGTGGCTGAGGTGTTTTCCCCAGTTAACCTTTACATGCATACCTGTTCTGTGCTCTGCGTGCCCCTTAAACATAAAGTACTTTTATGTGATTGATAAAAAATTGTTGAAGCAGGCTTAACTGAGTCCCAGTTAATTGTTGTTCATGTGATGGTTCTAAAAAAATCATATTAACCATACTTTGAGCGAAGTGGCATCATGTTTTTGATTTGATACTGATATATATTGCCCCTTCTCTGTTTTATTGTTGTATTTTGGCATTTTGCACTTGTTGAGTGCTGGATAAACATGTTTTTAAAAATTGCACAAATAAATGTTTATCTGCTGCTATTTTATGCATTGTAATCTGTTGATGTTTCTTGGTGCCACGGTTTACTTAAGTTTGGTCAGGATATTTGGTAAATTAGACACATTCAAATTATGGCAACAAAGTGACATTCAATATTATTGAATAGATTTAAAGTCCTGTGATACAACTTAAAACTTAAAATGAAACAATTATTTTAGGTACAGATAAATAAGAACAACAGTGTAAATGTGTTGAATTAAGCAACAATATGCTAGAATATGAGTTGAAATAATTTATTTTATTTACTTCATCCAAATAATTTTTATGCAGATATTTAGTTAATGTAAATCAATTTCACCCATATAATTGATAAATATAAGTCAGTTTTGCCTAGATTATCAGTAAATATGAATCAGTTTCCCCCAGATATTTAGTAAATCTAAATTATTTTTGCTCAGATACTTAGTAAATATAAATCAGCTTTCCTTGTGAAATTGACTCGGATTTACTAAATATTTTTTGGCGATATAACTCATCATTTGGCATGCTATTACTAAATCCAACTCATTTCAACTGTTGCTTTTATTAAGATGTACCTAATTTTTTTTATTTGAGTTAAGTTAATGTGTTCAATACTTATTAATCAAATTGTAGAACTTAAAATCTATTCAATTATATTATGTGTCACTTTGTTGCCACAATTTTTTTAAGTAACCATTGGTCATATTTTTCTCAGTGTACTTGACTATCATTAGTTGAACATAACCATATTAAGGTAGTTGAATGTATGAATAATCCATAAAAATGAAGTAATCTAGTTAAGTTATATATACTCAGTACACTCATGTATAATTCATTTGATTTTATTGAGTCTATATTAATAAATCAAGTATCTTAGAAGTTACTTAACCCAGCTTCGTGGAACCACTTGACATAACATTTTTAAGTAAATCCAACATATTTTTTTGAGTGCACTTCATGCATCACACAACTAACAGTACCCCCTGCTCCTCACTGACCCCCCCACCTGCACTCAGGTTCTGCGAAGAGAATGTGTGTTGGCTCTTTCAGAAGAGTTTCTGCAATAATGCCATAAAGAAGACTCATTATTATATCAGCTTTGCTTTTTTATCCTGATGCTGATACATGATTGCTATTATGACATGTAAACCTGGGTTAATACTGTCAACTATTCACAATGACAAAATTACAGTTCCTGTAAATGGAGCCTGGTGGCTGGGCCAAGAGTGATATAGCGGCTGTTTCTGGTTAAATACAAAGGATCTTACTCTTTAACAAAAAAGTGTATCTATGTAGGAATCCTTTTCCATAATGTTGCACATAGAATAACAATCTGAGCCTGGACATACATCCACAGGCACAAATGCACAAAGGGATTACATTGCAGCCTGTTACATGGCTGCCAGCAGAGATACTCTTGATATGCTTAATACTTGACCAATTTCAAAAATTGTTTCTCCATTAGTCACTTAGACACAAAAACATGGGAAAATATCCATAATCAAATAATATTTCTCCTCCTTGTGAATTTCCCTTGGGGATGAATAAAGTATCTATCTATCTATCTATCTATCTATCTATTTTTCTGGGACATTGAAGGTCCAGTACATGGAGCACACATGTAGCCATTTCTTTCTAATGGAAACTCAAGCTGAAGTGAGCAAATAATTCAACATCTGATAGGACACTGTTTAGTTTATTTGGAAATCTGTAAGTAAATATTTTAAAAGACATGTTTATGTTGAAATAAATATTTAAGTAGTATATCTCTTGTTGTACTGGTTTGCCATCTTGTGGACAAAAATAGATATTCAAATGGTTCAAATCTATGTGGGTTTCTGCGGAATAATTAAATCTCAATTTTGACAGCCCTAATGTGAACAAACTCCTAAAAAACCTGGAAAATCCATAAAAACTGCTCTCAGACCACCGTCGAAGAGGCAGTCAGTACACGCAGTTCAGCTACCAATGAATGAGTTATTATCTCAACAAAAAACTCTTGAGGATCCCAGGAGGCAAACAAAAATGCTCAGTCTGAGACTCAAAACAACAGCTGGAAAACTTGCATCTAACAAACAAGGTTAGTGATTCTCCGGCAACTACAGAGTTACCGGCTTACCAGGTTCAACAGCTGTTTTGAAAGTTCCCGTGTTTGAAGATAAATCGGTACCAGTTGAGGGAATGAGGTGATGAATTTTCTGTCAAATAAATGGAGTTTGGAGAAGCTCATGAAGTCATTACTACTGAAGGCAATTGGAATACTTGGCTCAATTGAGTTATGCTTCTTTGTCAGCCTGGTTACAGAGCTGAAGAGAAACCTGGGGTTCTTATTTTGCTCTATTAATGATGAGTAATAGGCTGCCCCAGCATTGCGGAAGGCCTGCTTTAAGACTATCCTGGAAGGCAAAATGAAATTCTTCCATATTGGAGGATTGGTCAAGTTTTCACAACTTTCTTTTATTAAAACGGAATATTTTTATGTATATTGTTTTGACAAGTTATCCTGGTTTACTTTGCTCAGCTTCTGTCCAAACTTGAAAAATGGTCTGGCAAACCATAAAGCATGCAATGGGACAACTCTTTTCCTCTTCTCAATTTTATTTTCTTATCGGAGGAAATATTAGGTTGAAAACCTTCAACCGGAAACAGAAATGTACAACCATCATCACTTTCAAATAAAACGTCTCACATGCTTTTTAACGTTTTGTTGTTTTTAAAGTAACTTATTATTCAAATAGTTTAACTTCATTGTTTTAAAGTGCAGAACATTCACTGTTTTTAATCTTTACAATATTTGATTACCTCCAATTTATCAATTATCAAATATTATTTATTAGTGATCATTTACATTAAACATGAAGTCAATTTGTACCAGCAAAGAGACAAACAAAACCAAGCAGGCTGCTTCACTGCTGCTCAACGTGAGTAGGCCTGCTGTCTATCCTAATCATGCATGAAACCAAACTATACCTTTACACCTTTCCTACTTTCAGCAACAAAACAAACATTTCTCTCAATATTATTTCAGTTCATCCATACCAGTAGCTTCTTCATGGTTTGACCCAAGCTGAACTGTTGTTTCCCCTGTGTTGTCTGAAGCACTGAAGTACAGAGTGATCCTGCTGACAAAGTGCAGGCAGGTGTCCTCAGCCAGCTAATCAGCTGGTGTCAGTTTGATGATCTTCCTCTCCTCAGCAGGAAGGCCATACACTGCTCCACTCTTCCTACAGGTGTCATGGTTTCTTTGACTTTGACTGATTTTGACTTCGGACTCATCAGTTTCCTAAAATGAAAACGTATTTTTCAAATTAAAGCCAACTCCAGAGATGCTCTCAACTGAGCAGTTTTTGTTAGCCTTTTTAGCTTATTGTTTTCATTTTATTTCTTTAACCTTGTTTCCAGATACAGCAGCCAGATGCTTTCAGAGAAAAAGCTCTGATATACCCGCTGTACACCTCCTGCTCAGCACCAAACAAGCAGAAACAGTTAAAGACTAGCTGTTGAAAACAATGGAGGACACTGCTGCTAAAAAGCCAGATACTATTCTCAGGAGTTGGTAGAGACCAGAACACAGCTAACAGGGGTGTGAAACATCAACATGATTCCAAATTAATGGCAATGTTACACACTTGTTAACACCTTATGATCATGACAACTTCAAAAGGTGATAATATGTCAAATATTGCCCTTTTAGCTTGTTCTGTTGCCCTCAAAAAATGGTGCAGAATTAAATGTCCATTTTAATCAAAAATTATTTGAAGAACATAAACAAAGCAAAGTATGGTGAACATCTGCATTCTAAAGGCTCTACGACACATTTGTGACAAATGAGATCTGATTCCAGGTGCTAGTTTTAGCTGTACTCTCACTATTTTGGTGTTCCCAACAGCCATGAAGAAACAGCAGAATAGGTGTATTTGTGCACACTGTGTTCAGATAAAATACAATTTCACTATGGAAAGCTTAGTTTATACACAGCAATTAATTCCTGGCCCAAAAGGGGACTCAGAGGTACAAATACAAAGAAACCTTGGTTTAGCATGTTGGCTGTTCAGCTGTGTCCCTGTGGGCACACAATCTCATGTACTACATCACAGCCCATAACAAGCAGAACCTCAACACCACAGACTGTTCTCGGCCTCTGAGACAACCCCAGAGAAAAGATGGTCTGTGTGATCCAGAATGTGACCAGGTTATGTTGGAGCATATTCCCTCCACTTAACTGTGACAACAAAGAAAGTGAGGCGTTTCCTCCAAGCGATCAATGTGGCATGAGGCTGCTCAGAGAGCTGATCGATCCACAGAGCAGACCAATTTATGGCAAAAAAAGCTGTTATCCTGTTATCCTTTGACTCTGTCAGCATCACTTTTATTTCTGTTTGTTTTACAGGACAAATGAAGGATTCTTCTGTCTGTGTGTGCATGCTTTTTGTCTGTTGAGCACACTGTCAGCTCATTGCTCGATCGATGGTACAGCACTCATGGTGTGCATGCACTCAGTTTTTTTATTTCTTGATCATCTGTCGCTTTCTCCAACTTCCTCTATTCTGCCCTCCAACAGTAAGTAAAGATGCAACAAATCCCCTCATGTTTGGTGGTAAAAGAGAAACGGTGTAACTTTGCAGCCCTTGAGTAGAGCGCTGTGCTGGAGAGTTGGAGGACTGTGGGCAGTACAGTACAGACTGTGGGCAGTGAGTTTTATCTCCCCAACTCTATGGTGCATTGTTTGTACTCATGCAGTACAGTAGGCTAAACATAGTTTACAGCCTCAGGCAGCTGTTGTGCTCGGCCCTTCACCCTCCAGCTGATCAGACTTCTTTCTGTGAGTGCCGGGGAGAGACGCTTCTCATCCTCATAACCATCCTCACTATGAATATATATATACTTTTCTTTTTTGGTGGTGTGTGTTGTCCTCTCTACTCTTCCATGGTACCTCCTCTTCTTCCTCACTGCTCTCTGCTGCTGCTTGAGGTGCTTGAGGGAAGGTAGCAGCTCATCCATAGGGGCATTCTTTCTAATGTACTCATGAACGTTCTTTGTTACATCCTAAACAGTGGCCTTGACATTCCCACACTGTCGGCCCTCATCTTTGTGCTTATTGAACAGGCTGCTGGAGCTCCAGTGGGACCCTCTGTACATTGAGGGGAGTTTCTGTGTCCCTAGATCTGCAGCATTTATCTCCTTCTTTGGCCAGCTTATTATTCCAGCTGCGTACCTGATGACTGGTAGGGCATATGTGGCTCCTCAGGACCTGCCTCACTCTCTGGAGGTATTTGGCTGTAGATGACCTCCATGCTGTTTCCTCGTGGTTTTTGTTTACCTGTGGGATACTCAGGTACTTGTAACAGACCTATATGTCTGTTATCCTTGGTGTTCAGACTTTTAGCAAGAAATCAACCCGAAACAATAAAAATTAGGAGGTGACAACAGGATCTTGAAAAGTGAAAATGCCTAGTGGAAATAATGTCTTTGAGAACAAACGTAAATTTATTTACAAAAAGAAATGTGAATCAATTTTTTCTTTAAAAACATAGACCTGAAGTAACATCACATTTTCACTGAAATGTGTTCAATTTGTCAAACAGTGATGTCAGGAGATTGCAAGGATCAGAGAATTCATGTGTAGGTAAGACCAAGAAGGACTGACACAAGCCCAGAGTATACTGGACTTGGATCTTCTGCAGTGGCTTTGTCTCCGGTCTTTCCACAGAGATTAAAGCTAGCACTATACCTTAACAAAAAGTTAAAAGTGAAAATGACTTCACTGTAGCACTCTTTTTTTTTTTTTCTAAGCAAGCTTTTTTGAGTGTTAACACCTTCATTCTAAAATGCTGTCACCTGTGTTTAAATCACTCAGTTTCACATTTCACATTCACATTTCATGTTACAAATCCAGAGCTCTGATGGCAACTGGAGCTGGCCTGCTGATTTTCACTCAAATAAAAACATGACAGAGAATTCATTTCACGTGCTACACGTAACTGCAACAAACTGAAGAGTATGATATTTTGGGAAATGTGCTTATTTGCTTTCTTGCAGAGAGTTAAATGTTCAGCCTCACAGCCCTAATGTCTGTGCAGTAAATATGAAGCAGCAGGCTGCCAATTAGCCTTCTTTAAATCCAACCTCAAAGCTCTCACATGCACTGCTGATTCTCCAGATTGCTTTGACATTGTCTTTCTTCTTTCTACCTTTATTTTTTAACCTTTACGAATTTCTACTGTGCTTATGTTATTTCACTTACAGTGCCATTTATCTCTGGAATTTTAATGTCCTGTGCCTGCGATGCACTTTGAATTGCCTGCTGCTCCGTTAACAAACTTGTCTTGTGAAGGACAAAATCTTCACATCAACAAAACACTGACTAAACATTCAGTCCTGCAGCCCCTGTCTGACAGTTAGTGTTCATGATATTCATAGCTTCCAGGAACTACTTTAGACTCATTATTTTAAACGAGAAAAATAAGCTTGAATGTCTAGTAATTCTGATATAAGATGTTTGAAACATACTTTGGTTTATCAAGCACAGATGGCCATGCGTTGCACAAGGCCACTGTTAGTGGAGCTCATGTTTTCCCAAAGATGAACTTGAAGAGAGAAGAAAGGATCCAACAATTCTTTGACATAAAGTCTTGATGACTCCCTTTGAGTCCTCGCTGCTGTCTGGCTGCTGCTCCGTCCAACACTGTGGTGGTAGTGCTATAAAATGGTTAAGGTGCAGTTTAATTTAGGCAACTGAAACACTTCAAGGACATTCAGTTCAGTTCAATTAATTGCTTATTTATCTAATGCCAAATCACAACAAAAGTTGTCTCATGACACTTTCCATAATGAGTGGGTCTACACCACACTCTTCCATTTACAGAGACCCAACAATTCCCACTGTGTGTTCTGTCTGGCATTACTGTGTGTCACACTGCGGTGAGGTCGTCCTGTCTTGGGTTATTGTCTTGTCATTTCCTGTATTATTTTGAAAGTCTAACTCTCCTCTCGTTTCAGGTCACTTGCCCTTCCTCCTGTGTCACCTGTTTGTCATCCCTGATTCCTGATTGTGTCCACCTGTTCCCCATTACCCTCATGTGTTTAAATAGTCTGCGTTTCCCTTTGTCTTGTGCCGAAGTGTTTCGTCTCGTGTCCGATCACCAAAGCCTGCATCATAGTCCACAGCCACAGTTTGTATCTTGTTTGTCTTGATTCCTCGGTGAGAGTGATTTTGGTTGTAATTTTTGTAGTCAAGTTTTGAAGTCATAGTTATTAGAGTCATTTGCTTTCTTGATTAGCCTCCCTTTGGAGTGATTTTTTGTTCATCTAGTTCTAGTAGTGTTTAGTCTAGCCTCCATTTTTTAGGAGAGTTTTTT